>CAHIKZ030001491.1:1867500-1907500 GCA_903632075.3 Acanthosepion pharaonis
ATAAAGCTCTTTTTGATTTTCTTGTATCAGTCTATAACCTCTGATGAAGAATCATATTCTTTTATAAGATTGATTCGTTAATAGCCGTTTTTAATCATTGACCTGAGCGAAAAGTTGTATCCAGCTGAGACTTTGAAGAAGCAATTACTCCGTGCATTTAAAGACAAGAAACTGTCGAGAACCATCATCGCCTGAGAGGACATTGATAAATAGACAGAGTTTAAAAAGGATGACGACTAGACGTCTTTATAGCACTTATTTAAACCAACCGGGCAGTGGAAATACTTCTCGGAACATAATAACCTACAGTCCTGCACAACATGAGTTATTTTAATAAATGCAACAGTTAATCTTCGTATACATATCAATCTGTGTGTGCGCGCATATTATATATATATATATATATATATATATATATATATATATAAATATATATATGGACGTACATGCGTACATATACGCACACAATCGTGTCTGAGTAAATGAAGAGTGATGTTGTGTATGTGGGGAGAAAGGAGATTTATCATCCGCCTGTAATCGGGTCTAATCCATATCAGAACAGATAAGTGCTCGAATGTAATATTTGTCGTTCTTGATCTATCGACCTGATTTCCAATCGTAATATACGCCGGCGCGTATGGTGGATGCGTGGTTCAATTTTGGCAAATGGATTCACCCGCATCTTCAAAGAAGGGGCGCGGCGTTCTACACTGGCTTCGGCCTTCACAAGCCATTACGGCAAACGATTTTAAAAATAATTGTCGGCTACCGAGTTTTCTTTTCTCATCTGATAGAATCGCATGCATAAGTATCAAATGGCTATACCGATAGAATGGAAAGGCTGGGAGATGATAAAGTTCTTTATTTCTTGGTGTTGGGATTTATATTTGAGACGCGGGAAATGTTCAGCGAGATGTAGGACACCTCGTCTTCATCGATAAATGATTACATCAACAAACCTATTTAAAATTACTTTTGGGTTGCATATGTTAATTTTCCAAGCGTAGCTTAGATGTGGCACAAGGCCGAAAGTAAGGCACACCCAGTGAGGACCGAACTCATTACTCAGTCGTAATTGTTCTAGCGAGACAAGCTTGTTAACCATTACACCGCCTCGATGTACCCCTTTTGGTTTGCATATATATCAGTGGATATTGAGGTCGACACACTGCGGCGACAGTCAGTTTCATGCTTACACGCAATCTTCATGGCCTAAAGATTTAAGTACGAAAAAGACAGCCGCTATTAAGTGTTGACCTTAATGTCCACTTCCATATTTAAATACGCTTTATCGTTGATATTGAAACGCGCGCACAAACACAAAAATAGAAGAAAAAAATCAGCCTAACGCCAATAATAGGAGCATCACAAATGGCGGATAAATTAATTGCATCAAATTTAGTTTAAAAAATAAGGAAAAAAGTAAAACAGCAGTTAGATGCTGAAAACTCCTGACGATTGGACGGAACAACTGCAAAAGTTCATCTACGAAACTCTAAAGTTAAAGTGTCGAATCATTTTTTTTTAGAGGAAAACTAATGTTTGATCCGGCATGATTTTTCCGTTCGTCCACGAAGAAACTTCACAGTAACCGAGGTTCTTTTTATCTTATTTAAGGAAAGCACACATTCTCTTCACTGAAATTATTTTCTCGGCAGCCCTTATCTGCGTTGTTCCGTACCCGAAATGTAAAGAAAAAATTTCAGTAGATTAATTTTTAATTCGATAATTTTTTTTATTACTTGAAACGTTATATGTGCTCTCGAGAAAATTAATCTGACGGAAGGGGATTTTCTTTCCTTAAATATGCTAAAAAGACATTTTCTTAACAAAGATGTCTCGAATAAGCAGGCCGATAAACGGGATATACACTGTTTGATAAATGAAAACAGGGTGTCACGTTCAAATAAGTCCCCGATAATAACGTTTGATTTAAAAACAATGTAGATTATCTAGCATTGTTTAGAAGTTATGTAACCTCGATATATCACGTTACCCTTGGGAAAAAAAATTCTTTATTTCATAACCTGGAAACATCCATCATCACTGAACATATCTCCCAAATTCATAGTTCAGAAAAGAGACTGACAGGTGAAAATTATAAATTTCTATATATTAAATAAGATAATAATAATAATAATAATAATATGGATAAACTATGTAAAGAGTTTCTTCCTTTGAAAAGAATTTCGTCAGCATAAAATGATATTCTAATTGATGGAATTATATATATAAGAAATATAGTCTTAAGGTGTGCTATATTTATGGGATAAAGTGCTCAATATCAGATATAGAGCGTGTGTAAATATAAATATAAAGTGAACATTGAAGTCAACACTTTGAGGCGACAGTCTGTTTCATGCTAGATGCAATCGCGCCCTGACGATTGCATCTTGCATGAAACAGATGTCGCCTCTAAGTGTTTACTTAATGTTCACTTATATATATATATATATATATATATATATATATATATATATATATATATATAAAATGAAATGGACAAAGTCCGATAATTATTTTAAGACATTTTTATGTTTATACATTCTTTTTATAGATACAAATATTTAAGCAAATGCTCTGTTTATATATAATAAACAGTATTAACAATATTTACCGACCTGAATGTCAGAGAAATTTTTGTGGAAAATATGCGTCCTCCGACAGGAATCGAACCTGTATCCTATATGGAACCGTCATATAGACCTGACGTGAGCGTTTCGGTTAGCCAGGTCGATTTTACTTAAATATTTGTATCTATAAAAAGAACGTATAAACATAAAAAAATGTCTTAAAATAAATGTTGGACTTTCATAATGTGTGACGTCATTTGTTTGCATTTGGATACGCATCGAGTAGATATGAATGCACGCGAGAAAATCATGGAGAATTGTGGTTTAAAAACAGTGAAATCGACCTTGCTAACTGAAACGCTCCTCTGTGGCTCAATCGGTAAAAGCACGTCAGGCTATATGACGGTTTCGTATAAGATACAGGTTCGATTCCTGTCGGAGGACGCATATTTTCCATGAAAATTTCTCGGACATTCAGGCCGGTAAATGTTGTTAATATTGTTTATTATAAACAGCATTTACTTAAATATTAGTATCTATAAAAAGAACGTATAAACATAAAAAATGTCACATATATATATATATATATATATGTGTGTGTGTGTGTGTATAGGGAAAACATCAGAACCTTACAAGATTACAACTTTTTTGATAAATCTTATGTTTTCACAATATTGGATATTTAAAACAGCAATAAAAGCAAAGAAAAACGCTTTAGGAAGCTAAAAACATTCGGCTATCGTTTGCATCGAGGAACAACGAACGTGTAAAAACGACCTTACAGCGTTTCTTCTCGGTATTTAATTATGACTGTCACTTCCGTTTGTATTTTTCCACAATACCTCCACAAATATAATTCTATTGGTAAGAACATTATTTTAGTCTGATGAAGTCCGTTTAAAGAAAGAAACGCGTTACATAATGTTTTTTGTCATTCTATTACACAAAGAAATTGTTAATTGTGTGCTACTCGTAGACTTCGTTTTTGCAGTCATATAATTTAAAAAGAACACTTATAGTCAGAAACGGACGGGCAACTTCTTCGACACAATGAGGAAGGAGGGCTTGGATATCTTAACCCTCACATGGCATATCGTGACTAAGAGTAACAGGGGAAGGTATCGGGCCACTTATCAGACGAATTTCTGCGAATCAATGGCGGATGGAGATCGGATGGCTTAGCAAAGAGAGAAACGTTGTTAAGGAGCATAAGGGATCGGTCATTGTGAAGAGTAATGAACAACCACACCCTGAAGGGACAAGGCACAGATTGAAGTAAACTAATTGTTGAAAACAGATATCATCCTGTAGCTTATTAATTTTACCCACCAAAATGGTCAACTTAGAAAAAAAAGTTTCTTCAATAATATAGCTGGACTTTTTACTGCATACAACGCGTAGTTCTGACTTGTTTACTTCAGAATATCATCTGTTTGAACCAATTCATTGTCCTTGAAGTAGTACCAAACAGATGAGGCACTTGTTGTTGAGGTGCAATGGAGGATCCGATCGTTTTAAGCATCGTTCTTCATGGTGAGTATTACTGCGTTCATTCACCGGTTGGGCCAAGCACAACAGTTTCAATGATGATTACGGGTAAAAAGTAGCAGATTAGTGTTGGTAACATATGCACGCTATTTTCATCCAATAATGTTGAATTAGTGAATATTTCACGTTGCTTTTCAGACATGACTCATAACCTGAAACTCATAATATATTGTGCATATAATTTTGGCACCCTCGGTTGGTTAATACCAGTTTTATTTTGAAAACAGTAAATATATTGGTCAAAAGAATACAATGATCTTATGCTGATTAACATGTCATAAAAACAAGTATTAATCAATAGAGCATAGAAAGTTATCACATCCTTTCCAATATCTGACGATCAGAGACAACAAAGATATTCAGTATACTGTAAAAACATGTACATACTTGAAGCTGTTATCAGAGAAATAAAAAATAAAAATTCTCTTAAATATCTTTCAGCAAAGAATTGATTAAATATATTCAATAATTTATCAACACACAAGCCTTGTAGCTGTCTATATTTCTGAGATGAGGTATTATGTACACTATTTACATTGTTCAGACTATCATCCTCATCTTTGTTGTCATATTTATCACAACGCACAGTGGAAAAAGGCGTTAGTTAGATCCAGTGACAGGACCCAAGGAGTGTGAGTTCAATACCTGGTTAAGGCGGTGGAGAACTTCGAGAGGGGAATTAACAGGAGACAACTGATAACTGACATCTATCAAAACATGGCACGTGGAAGTAGAACAGTCTACCCCAGCGAGGGAAATAAAGGGTTCAGTTCGACATTCAAACCACCTGAAGAAGGCCGGAGCGTATAACCGCCGAAATATTGTGATAAATATGGCAACAAAGATGAGGCTGATAGTCCGAATAATGTAAATAGTACTCATGCCTTGTCTCTAATATAAGAAGCAGTCCTATTTTTGTTTTGAGAGATCTGCAAATGATTTTTTACTTATTCCAAATACAAATTAGTATGATGGGAAAAGCAATACATATAAAAAGAATGCGACAAAATTCAAGAACTTTTGAAGTTCTGATATTTCTTACTTGCAAAACTGAAACCAACCAGAAGCCGTGAACTTTAATATAAACTAAAAGGAATATTCTGTACACCATTAACAACAACCTAATGAAACTATGCCGATGAAATAGAATGATTTGGAATAATAAAAACAACAACAAATAAACATTATCTACCAAGTGTTCCAAGAAGTATGACTTAAGATATACTTTTCCAACACAGAAAAAATGATCGGGAATTAGAATGAATGAATTGATGGTACTTACTCTGAAGCCATTTGGGTACCTCGACGTAGTGTAATGGTTAGCAAGCTTGTCTGGTCAGAGCAATTACGACTGAGTAGTGAGATCGATCCTCACTGGGTGCCCTCCTACTTTCGGCCTTGTGCCACATCTAAGCTATGCTTGGAAAATCACTTCTCTGAAGCCATCATAAAAATTGGAAGAATGACGCAATACAATATTTCTTTATATGTGACTATATCCGAAACTGAATTAGTCATCGAAAATACATATGGCTTACTTCGCAGCTAAAATATGAAATTTTTTCTTCACTGACACTTCTGTTCTTTTAATAAACGCAGGCCGTTCTTATTTAGGAAGATTAACGAAAGAGATAAGGAAAATGAAATATGTCAGATGTAGTTTCGCCTAACACCGTAAAGTTGCTAAAAACCAAAAGATTAACAGAAAAAAAATCTCGAGTAGTGTTCTTAAATAGTCTCAAGACTTTTATAATGACGACATACATGGAGCCTAATTAAATGTTATTAATTTCATATTCGTATTTTCAAAAGAAGCATGTGCCCCCTCATATGGTAGATCGCCACAACATCATCTTCCTTTCATTATAAACCATTTTCTAGACTTCTAATATATTCAGAGATACTAAATAATTAACAAGAACTTAGTAACTTGAATGTTAAAAAAAAAACAAAAAAAAAAACAAAACAAACTTGAATTCCGTCTCTCCGTCACAGTTTTATGGTTAAATACATGGAAATCAATAATCGTTTTTTTATTCTTTAACTTTAGTCCTATTCATCGAAAGCATAAAAAAAATTTCCATAGCAACCACCATTTATATATTCTCCATTTATGTCATTTGTATATAAAGAGGGCTTTTATTTTACAAAATAGTTTATCTTACACATCAGATAATCGATATTTCCTTTTAGAAAATTACGTTAAAGAAACTTCCTATGCGAGTCTGTGGCATAATATGCAAAATTGGTATTTCTCGCTAACATATGAACATATATAGAGCATAAAAAAGTAGAGGAACTTCGCTCTAAGAAGCTTGGCGTAACACAATCTTTCTTTCCTATGTCACCTCGTGCTAGAAGTTCGTGTCTATCAAATAATATATAAGAGTTGGTTTACATGTAAGCTTGTGTGAAGGCATCAACCAAAGAACAAGGGCCTATTATTTGCATGTGTTGGAGATTTTCCTGACTTCATCTCATTTGTATAAATTACAAGCGAAAATATTTTCGTAGGTCTAATTTGCACGCAACATTCGGCCCGAGGCATTGTTCGCCATGTTTGTTTTTGGTCATTGTCTTGGATACTTCAAGATTGCTACACTTTCTGCAGAATTGACTAACATTTTAGCTTGTAACTTGGAACCGTTCACCGACTTATTGACTCCAAAATCTTTGACGAGAGAACGCCTACATATACAGCGAGCTATTGAGTTAGAGAGCGTGCAAAAGACGGACAAATACAAACAGAGAGAGAAAGGGAAAATGAAGCGTATATAAATAAAAGGGAGAGGTAGAAAAATACAGAGAAATACTACATATTGAAGAATAAAATAAATGATAGAGAAAATGAAGGAGAGAAAGGGGAAAGAAAGAGACAGAAGTCGAGAGAGAAAAAACAGAAAGAGACAGAAGTCGAGAGAGAAAAAACAGAAAGAGACAGAAGTCGAGAGAGAAAAAACAGAAAGAGACAGAAGTCGAGAGAGAAAAAAACAAAAAGACAGAAAAGAGAAAAACAGAAAGTCGAGAGAAAAAACAGAAAAGAGACAGAAGTCGAGAGAGAAAAAACAGAAAGAGACAGAGAAAAAACAGAAAGAGAGAGTCGAGAAAAACAGAAAAGACAGACAGAAGAAAAAACAGAAAAGAGACAGAGAGAGAAAAAACAGAAAGACAGAAGTCGAGAGAGAAAAAAAGAAAGAGACAGAAGTCGAGAGACAGAAGTCGAGAGAGAAAAACAGAAAGACAGAAGTCGAGAGAAAACAGAAAGAAAAGTCGAGAGAGAAAAAAACAGAAAGAGACAGAAGTCGAGAGAGAAAAAAAAGACAGAAAGAGGGAGAAGTCGAGAGAGAAAAACAGAAAAGAGACAAAAAGAGAAAAAAGAAAGAGACAGAAGTCGAGAGAGAAAAAACAGAAAGAGACAGAAGTCGAGAGAGAAAAAACAGAAAGAGACAGAAGTCGAGAGAGAAAAAACAGAAAGAGACAGAAGTCGAGAGAGAAAAAACAGAAAGAGACAGAAGTCGAGAGAGAAAAAACAGAAAGAGACAGAAGTCGAGAGAAAAAAGAAAGAGGGAGAAGTCGAGAGAAAAAAAAAGAGGGAGAAGTCGAGAGAGAAAAAAAAGAGAGAAGTCGAGAGAAAAAAAAAAAAGAGAGAAGTCGAAAGAAAAAAAAAAGAGAAGTCGAGAGATAAAAACAGAAAGAGAGAAAAGAGAAAAAAAAAAAAGAAAAAAGAAAGAGGGAGAAGTCGAGAGAAAAAAGAAAAGGGAGAAAAAGAAAAAAAAAAAAAGAGGGAGAAGTCGAGAGAAAAAAAGAAAGAGGGAGAAGTCGAGAGAAAAAAAGAAAGAGGGAGAAGTCGAGAGAAAAAAAGAAAGAGGGAGAAGTCGAGAGAAAAAAAGAAAGAGGGAGAAGTCGAGAGAAAAAAAAAGAGGGAAAAAGAAAAAGAAAAGAGAAGTCGGAGAAAAAAAAAGAGAGAGAAGTCGAAAAAAAAAGAAAGAGGGAGAAGTCGAGAGAAAAAAAGAAAGAGAGAGAAGTCGAGAGAAAGAAGAAAGAGATTTCGAGAGAAAGAAGAAAGAGGGAGAAGAGAAAGAAAAAAAAGAAAAAGAGAGAGAAGAAAGAAGAGAAATTTGAGAGAAGAAGAAAGATTTCGAGAGAAAGAAGAAAGAGATTTCGAGAGAAAGAAGAGAATTTGAGAGAAGAGAAAAAGAGAGAAAAAGAAAAAAGAGAAATCGAGAGAGAGAGGGAAATTGTGAGAAAAAGAAAGCGAGAGAGAGAGAGAGAGAGAGTACGCAAGAAGAAAGAGAAAGAAAGATAAATATTAGAGGAGAGAGAAATAAAAACAAAACGAAGCAAGAAGTAAGAAGACAGGAATAGAAAAAAGTAAACGTGGAGAAGAAAAGAGAGTGAGAATAAGAAAGAAACCTGAAGAAGAGAAAGAGAATGAAAAGAGTAGGAAAGAGAAAGAGCGAAGAAAGGAATAAAGCCAAAAGAAATTTCCTAACACGGAGTGTACGAATGAGGGATAGAGAGAGAAAGAGAGGGAAAGATGGGGAGAGAAAGAGTGTGTTTGTCAATTGGAGGCATTGAATGATAAAGAGAAAGACAAGGAGCAAATCAGGTAAATTAATTATGCCGTTAACCTTCTGATCATACTGGACGTTCCTCTCTCTCTCTCTCTCTCTCTCTCGAGAGAGAGAGAGAGAGAGAGAGATTTGTAAAAGAATAAAGAACAATATAAAACGAGAAGAAAAGTACAAAAAAAAAAAGAAGAAGAACTATACATGAGGGCTCAACAATTCAGTTTCGATAAACGAACAGTCAGACTATCCACACATGTTTTAATAATATGGGTGAAAACCTGTGCAGAACAATATATGCTTTTCGGAAGAACTGAATACAAAGTACGGGTGTACATAGGGTGCTACGAGGTCCCCACATCACCCAAATGACCTCTTTAGGTTTTGAATACATATTTGTCCTCTTAGATTTGTGTCAACCTCGGTTAAAGATGCCAATCTGCCCTACTATTTAATCCATAGCTCGGAGGAGAAGAGATGGATTCATTCCATAAATGAATGTAATGAAATAGTTTAGATTTCTAAGAATAATTAATTATATATATATATATATATAATTTAAATAAAAACAGACCACTTTAAAGTTCCATGTAATGAATTATTTCACCACAGCCCTTTTAAAAGGACTGCGGATCATCAGACTTTATTTCCAAACAAAAAATGAAAAGAAAATTTACACATTTTAGACGAGCCGTATTAAACATGTAAATTAACGAAATATCTGCTAACTCACTCATGTCTTCTCTCTCCCCCCTCACTTCCTCACTTCGTTAAACTGAACCACAAAAAGATTTCAGTGTATTTATTATTTCAGTGTATTTATTATTACAGTGCAAATAATTAGTACTCAATAATATTACCTCATATGGGGAATAGGCTTATTTCAACCAACGAAATTAACATTTCATTCTCCATGTAACCCCAATTTAATGTCATATGGTTAATATCCGGATTTCATTTTATAAAACATCTTCGATTTAAGACTACTACATTCCACCCTCCCCTGACCACCGACTCGAGCCTTTTGTCTGACTGAAACATTGAAATGGATAAATTCTGTATTTATCGACCTTTTTTGTAGCAGCTTTCGCAGTTAAATTTTTAATTCTGACATGCTCTTCTTCAGTCCTTTCTGAAAGGTATGAATCAATCTTTTTTCTTCCCCAGCTACGGATAAATAAGAGGACCGACTGGGTCCTATAAACTTGGGTGGCACCTGGTGTAGAAGGACAATTAGGAATGCAAAACTTGAGGATCGTTGGGGTACGGACCGAGGGTGACCCGTACCATATTATGTGATCTTCGGTTGTCGGCAAGAGCTTGAAGTGTGTGTGTGGGGGTGGGGTGCCACCAAGCTGTCTGAAAACCTACTGAAATGATCATGCGGAAGAATCAAAGCAACCAAGCCCCCTTCGACGATTGATGCAGTCAAGGGACAAAAAAAATGTTGGGATATCAATTTACAATTAATTTACAGAGGAAACTGGGCCCCATTATTAACTTTTATAAAATATAATTAAAATATAGATTTTACTTAATCTATAGTGATATGAAAAAAATATTTCCAGTTGCAGTACTAAAAGTAAAACTCCTAAATACTTAGAAAGGTCAAATGTTTCTTCATTGATATAATCGGTTGTGTTGTATCTAGTAAATAGATTTTAAAAAAAGCAAATGGAACTTACTTCTTGGTAAAGCATTCCTTCTAAGATCCAGCCGGGAAGCAATCTGGGGATGATACTTTCCGAAAACATGATGGTCAGATTCTATTCACTTTTGAAAACAGTGTTAAAAATTTAAGCAGAATTAAAATTTCCTCATTGAAATTTTGGGTATCCTTGATGTTTGGAAACTTTTATGAAATGGACGATCTTGTGTTTTTCCATCGTGAGACAAGCTTTGTCTTCTGAAGAATCTTTTTTTTTTTGGTAGAATCAATTATATAGATGAGAGAGATAAAAAAAAGAAAGAAAATGTTATGTTGCAAGTAAATCGATCAATGGCTTGATAAAAGTCTATATAAAATGTTCCAAATAAAGGAAAAGATTAGCATGAGACAGCATCTGAGCGTTGAAATTTCTTGACGTATTTCTATGTAGATGAGATCTTTTATATAATTTGCAGATACAGCATTGTATTTTAGCTTGTTTCTTTTTTAGTTGAATCAGCATTTTGTCTTTTTTCAGTGGAAGATGAAGAATGTATGGAAATCTTAAAAGAGAGGTAAGTAAATTTGAGGACAACAGAAGAAGCAAAAACTTAATAACTTTCGATTCGACTTTATGAAGCTATATACGTTAACAATATGCAGAACCCTGAAACAATTGTTTATTTTCGGACCCGAATTATTGGTAAAATTCAGAAAGCATACAAATGTATCTTTGTCAGTTAAAAATAGAGTTGTCGACTGAGTGATTTATGGAAACGATATCAATTTAATTGCCTCGTTTATGAAAGCTATAAAAAATTGCCCGAGTTATGGAAATTGTAAAAAAAAAATTACCCGAGTCGTGGAGACTATATAAGTTTATTGTATATAATCGAATATAGTGCGAATTTTATGATCACTTTTTACGAAACAAATAACGGGTCGAAGTATACATAATGTCGGCTTATACACGACTATATACGATAATTGCTTGATTATATATGAAATGCTATAAATTTCAGCAGGTTAGAGAAGTATCAAATGTACCCCGGGCACACTATCGAATAATCTGCAACATTACATTGCAAATTATTGATATAATAATTTGGTCTGGTAGACAGCAGCCCTCAGAGTGTATCGGTGGAGCTAGAACGGATGACATGAGAAAAAGGTTATCTTACGTTAATTCAATAAAATGTCTCTACGACATCATTCGTTAGATATTTACAAATATTAGCTTCACTAGTTGGCCAATAGTAGCCTAATCGGTAAAGTGATGAAATAAAGACTTATAAAATTAACAAATACAAGTTTAATTCCACCTGCGTGTTAATCCTTATTTCTGACCCCCGACATCACTGAAAAAGACAGGGCAATGCTTAGCTTAGTATTTGCGACAAAAGCTACAGAAATAATTATAAATTTAATAATATTTTAGACTACCAAAATGATGGAGCTGAAGAAATGGAAAATATCGTAATAGATAGAAAATAATCTCGGAGTTGTTTCGTAATTATTGTTCTAGAACATGCGCCTCCTATTTACTTTGTTACAGTATTAATTTGATTGTCCAGTAAAGGACAAACTGATTACTCTAACAAAGCGTTTGACAGAGTAGTGTGATGACCACCTAAGTGTTGGATGCCTTTACAAAAGGAAATTACAGGGTGTTCAAAATTAGCCCACTAGTTAGTAATTGATAAAAAGAGTTCGTCTGCAAATCAATCTTGTGTTAATTAGTTAGTTAATTTGTTTATTGAAGGTGCAAGTTGATTGATTGACCTAACAAATGAAGAACACATAGTTTTACATTCAAAATATTTATCTACAAAATTGGAACGAGTTTGGCATTGGATTAACTTTTGTTTACAAATCGACTGTAATTAAGGTTGGTTAAAAGGAGAAAGTCATAACGATTTGACGTAATAAGCCGTTAATTGCATACTAAAAATATAAGCTTTGACAGACTAACTTATTCATACACGGACACACACACACATATTTTAAAGCCTATAAGAGAAATTTCTTAGTATATTTCTATCGGGATGACTACTGTTTCGGACCTTATAAAACATACACGAACATAGAGCAATTTTCTTTTGAAGTAGAAAAATGTATTCATTTTATATGTCATATAGAAGTTTTATGTAAATACCACTATATATACGCGCAAACATTGAGGATTTTATTAATAAATATGTATTTTTCCTCGGTTTTGTAAGCAGGTGTCGATATATATATATTCAATAATATTAGACACACATACACACATTTTATATATATATATTTCGATAAACGTTGATGTTAATATTTATTAATTATACATATATAGAATCTTATGAATATTCAGTATATATAAATAACGTTACATTTTACATATGGAATAACCAATTGTGTATTGTTAATATATATTTTCATTTACAGAAATAAACGTTTATATATGAATCTGCTCATTTACATAGGCTTATTACATATGCGTAATTTGAAATTGACAAAACTCTCCCAGTACTATCATTGGAAATATGTTAAAGAAATCTGAAGTGTCTTGGAAGATTACAAAATTCTTTATTGATTGTCTAATCAATTAAGTGTACTTCCCTGTTTTACAAACCTCAAGAATAATTTACAAGTTAAGAAAATGAGTTCAGCGTAAAATCTTGGAAATGAATATCAGCCTTTAGACATTTGTTTTTTCCTCTTCGTCTAAGCAAGAGACAATGTTATTTTTGTTGAAAATATTCACTGGTGATGAAAAATATATTTATAATGAGAAGCCAGAACGGAAATCATCACTTCGGTCAAGGAAAGCTGTAAATATCTCAATCCAACTGTAATCAAATGTAGAAAAGCGTCAATATTTAAACGAAATTCTTTATTTCGAATAACTCGAAACTGAAGAAAGTGTTCTTGAACGACGATATGAGGGCATTTGGCTGGTACTAATGATACATTGGGACAGAAAACATTTTGTAGGTAAGGAAGTTGACAAGCGTATTTCCTGTATGATAACACCTACCCACATATAGAAGCGGTAGGTAAAACTATCACGGGAATAAGATAAGATTTATTTACTAAGCAGCAGATATTCCATGCATGTCACATTCAGACAGATTCACTGTTTTCATCCATGTAACAGTCTTTGTTTTGTCAGAAGTTTCCACGTTTTCAAGATATCAAAGAATACTTTCGATGCAAAACGTAGTATTTCTTTTATTGATCAAAAACTTTACATGTAACAAGTTAACGCAAAAAAACCCAAATAAAAGCCTTATATACAAGAGCAGAATATAGTGTTGAGATAAGGTTGAAAAACCTGTTAACTTATATGTATATAGGATAGGTATGCAGAATGAACGACTTATTTTGTTTAAATTGGGACAAGGTTCTTTTTAGATAACGATAAACGACTGATAACATCAAGTAAAAGATTAATTGAAACAATTTATCCTCATTTTAATAATCTCAGTTATATTACGGAAATTATTTTGAAATTCATAAGTTATAAATCATTTTTAATTAATTTTAAAAAGTTTGATAATATCGTAATTATAATAAACTATTTTTCCTATATATATATATATATATATATATATATATATATATATAGTACAGGTAATAAATTCGTTGCTATATAATCCACGTGGATCCTAGAAATATAAAATATTAAATCTGATCCACAAATAGGGTTCAATGTATTTATTATAACCTTATATATATATATATATATATATATATATATACGCGTGTGTATATACACAAAATGTATTAATTTATATCAATATATTGTGTATATGCATAAACAGTCGATAATATGTGCGTGTTTACGTATATGCATTATTTGTATTAATTTATATCAATATATTATAGAGGTATAAAGAGTAAATTGAATATGTGTGGATGGCTAACTATGTACGACCAATAGTATTTTTTAAAATAAATTTATCAGGTTAGGTTCCTAGATATATCTTCCAAAAAACGCAGGTTTAAAATTTTTCAAAAGTTTTTTTGATGTCCGTGTCAGTCTTGTTTTCTGTGTTTATGATGCAGGGAAATTCAAAGCTGACTGTTTAACTCCAGATCTCTAAGATAAATTGATGAAACTGATAAATAGAAAACTTTGGAGATACTGAAAAACAAAAGCCGACCAAAGTATCATTTCAAATGGGCTTCAAAATATTCTTTCATAAAAGCACATTAGATTAAGATGAAGATTAATTCATATAGAATGAAGATTCTGTCGTTACCCGTACAATTTGATTCGAGTCTAAAAATCAGCAACGTAATATTCAGTGTATGTACGTTCGTCCATTGTCGTAAATAATTCAGTATTCATGACGGATTTTATTTTATACATACGTATATACGTTTTTGTAAATGTATATGTACTTACGTCATTGATTCTGTGAGGAATTCTTAAGAGTGATTAATTAGTTCAAATTCATTCAAGATAAATAATGATATACGTATTTAATTCAAAACAAATTATTTGTATATAAAAGATTGCCTTCTACATATATATATATATATATATATATATATATATATATATATATATATATCAAAGAGTACATTTGATATAATTAAAGATATGTTTTTTTAGTTTTAAATCGTGTTCTATTTCACCTGATTTCTGAATCTGTAGAATCTTCTATTGACGACTAACTTGGCTATATCTTGATAGAACTTAATGCATAATTTTATGCAGGTTCGGGTCTTTCAACGATTTATTTAATATATGTATCACCTGAAAATCGAGATGTCTACATCACTCTGCGCGAAAAGTATTTAGGAAAGTTTTCGAAAAAAAAACAAAAAAACAACTCACTGGAGGCAGCTACCGAGGGGAGGGTGGATTTATTACCTTGGGAAGTGTAGTTCGTTGCTCAATCAGTTCAGGTCCCTCCCACCTGTTCAGTGGCGGAGCTGATTGTGTTTTATTTTTCTTCTTACTACTGCATATGTAGGTATTATTTTATCTGCTTAAAACTTAAGATTTTTCTTTTTAACGTTTACCCATTTTATTTTTTATTATTCCTTATTATTTTGCTTTTTTTTTTGTTTACAATCTTTTTGGAATTTACTTTTGCTAAAATCATTCTTTCTTTTAAAAAATATTTTCATTACATTCTATCGCTTGTCTTTTTGACTAGCTTTAAATTTCATTCAGATTAAAATGATTATTTTTATTTTCTTTCCTCTAATTTTCTTTTCTCTCCTTCGCATTTTTTATGTCCAGGAATTCACTTGTTTCTCTCAATTTCTTTATTTTCTCAGTTGACCCAGTGAATCAAAATTTTTATTTTATCGTGATTTGTGGCTTTGGTCGTTCTTCAGAAACATTTCAGACTCATGACATCCTCTTAGAATCGGCCATCTTCAGGTATTCCAAAGTACTTGTTCTATTCGTCCTTTCGTTTCTTTTTACTTCTCACTTTTCTACGCTTTCTTTTATTTTTGTAATTTTTTTTCTTTTTCGTACAAGCTCATCGATCGTTCTAATTTATTTATCTTTTTTTCATTTTTTGTTTATTTTATGAAAACTAAATATATTTTTGAACATTCGTAACTTTTTTTACCCACGCTCACATCTCTGTTCCGTATTTAATTCATCAGTACTTAAAAAAAATGATTTTCTTTTTCATCTTATCTTTTCATTTATAAAAATGACACCATTGAAAATATCTATGTCATATTAAACAATTCCTTTTCATTTATAGAAGCCCAAACCTTAGTCAGTGAAAATAAGAATACTCTCATTGTTCGTATGATATAAAATCATGACATTTCTGGTCGGTTGCAGCCATGCTTGTATAAATGGTAGAGAGTTGAATAAAGTCACAGGTTGGTTTGATTTACGTGAAATCATTTTGTGTAACATATATTGAAAACTGTTGTTATAGTCAAGTTGTTTGTTGGATAAAAATACATTAACAGAAAATAAGTAGTGGTGTCCAGTCCATTTTGAGAACAATTCAGTACATACTTCTCATTACAATATTACTGAATAAAAACAAAGAAACAAAAAAAGCTCAAAAGTGTAAAGACTTTTGCATGGATAAGTATTTTGCTGCTTTGACCAAATTAAAAAAAAATATCTTGATACAAAAATCGATATTTAACAAATATTTTAAAATGTTTTTACTTTACTTTTTTAAAAGGTAAAGAAAAATATTTTTAAAATTTCTTAAATTATTTCTTTAGTTTTTTTTCCCGCAAATAATCTTTTGTCCTCTCGACGCAGCTTTTTGTTGTCAGGTACACGTTTTCCATTTTGTAATCCAGTCATTTTTCTTTTATCAATGTGTAGAGGTATTCCTTTTTGGTTTATGGCGTTTAAAATATTCCACAAGTCTCAAGCCGTAAAAGTAGGGGTTTTATAATCTCCGACAACAATTTTTGTTATATATTTCAGTTCACATTTAGCCTAGTTTGTTAAAAATATAGAAGTGTGCACAGTTTGTACCAAAATAAATCAATATAGTCTAAGAGATTGTTCGTTATATATGGAGAATGGTATATTAAAAATGACTCAGCATTTGTCTGAAAATATCCTTATTTAGTCTTTTTTCTTCCTCTTAAAATGCAATAAATGTTACTGAAGAAAAACTTTGAAAATTTTCCTCGACAGGTGAGTTTTTGTTGTTATTTGTCACCTTGTGTTGCCTGCCAGACTGAGACCAAGGCCTGACTGACACACCTCTCACACAGGACAGACAGAGGTGCAAGGTCATCACAATGAGATAATCCACTAAAAACTGGCAAGTGATCAAACGGTAATCCTTCTTTCCCTCCGAATTTCATGCTAATCGTCGCTTGTGAATAGCAACGGTCGTCACGAGACAAGAAGAGATGACGGAAACATAACATACAGATTAAACTCGCTTGAATTTAAAATAAGGGGTTCAGATTAAAAAAAATAATAATCCTTATTTGCAAATTAATTCGATTTATTTTTTACAGACACACACTAAAAATATGCTAAAGATATTCTGTCAGTGATGGTGATATTAATTACAAACTATCAGTTCTTTTATTCTGGAATTTTGAATGTGGGCAATGAGTATCGGACTTGCTCAAATAAATTTAAGGTGTCATTTTTCTTTTTTCAAATTCATTAAGTAAATCAACAAATTTCGAATTTGAGCGCTTCTGTTACTATTAGCAATTCATTATAATTTATTCGTAGCCCAGTCAACGCTTTCACCTTTTTCTTTTAGACCAAAAATCTGAATATCTACATATGGCTTTTGCAAATTCTTCTGTTAAATAGGCTGAAATCTACCCTGCCTATTTGGTAAAGTGGGTGTTACTGGATATATTTTGAATACGTTTTTAGCAATTATATATTATTGTATTTATTGATCACTCATAGGAAATATGTGCATTTTTTGATTAGCTTAATTCTAGGATTTGTGCTTAATATATATAAGAAATATAGTCTTAAGATGTGCTATATTTATGGGATAAAGTGCTCAATATCAGAGAGAGAGCGTGTGTAAATATAAAAGTGAACATAGAAGTCAACACTTAGAGGCGACAGTCTGTTTCAGGCTAGATGCAATCATCAGGCCTGACGATTGCATCTAGCATGAAACAGACTGTCGCCCCTAAGTGTTGGACTTCTATGTTCACCTTATATATATATATATATATATATATATATATATATATATATATATATATATTAATGCAATGAAGATTGCGTTTAACCATGAAAGAGAATGTTGACCGCAATGTCCACATTTACATTTACAAAAGCTGTCTCCCTGATATTGAGCACTTTAACCTATATACGCAGTTAAAACTGCAAATCTTGTTATTATAGTTAAGGCGAGCGTGCATACATATAAAATATAAATTAAATACATTTATAAATAAAACTTCCCACGTCCAAGTGATTTCAGGTAACACTAACCATTTTCAAAGACATTTATTTTTTTATTGCCATGCAATGTATTTTTTAGCGAAAAAATCACATCACTCAGGACTGTCGATATTTTCTATGATCTCGATTTGCCTCCCTACAAATCCTGCCTTTTCCCAAAATAAAATTGACATTGAAATGCCATTGGGGAGCATTAAGATGAGCGTGGCAAGTGAGGTGAAAAAGATTCAAAGAACGAGTCTTAAGAATGTTTTGTAAAGAGGACGGAGCGTGCGGATATGTAACTCCCAAAAAGAGGACTTTGTATGAAACGAACGCATCTTTACCCTATGTAAATCATTTTGCCATTAATATTAAGTGGCTTGACATTTTTATTTAGAACTAAAACTCAGAGAACGACAGTAGACTAGTATATGATTTACACCAGGAAATACTAGTGGTTTGAATTTAATATCAGTCAGAAACCTTCATCTAAGAGGAATTGATCTGTGGTGACACCAATATGTACTGGGTTCAGCCGAAGAGATATCAAAGTAAATTTTGTACTCTGTGTCACCTCAGAATGTCCAAGATCTAGAAATACCGAAATATAACATAGAATGTACAGTCAAAGCCGCCAAATGTAGAATCCGAATCTCAAAGTATGTAGAAAAAAAGTGAACTCAACTTAACTCTCTTTATAAATGCCCCATCTCTGAGATTAGATAAAATTCCTGACATTATCGCAATAAGAAAAGTCAAAGAAAAACCCGAAACCAAATACCCTCGATATGAAATTAAAAACAACTTTTTAACTGTAGTTGGCAATTAATCTAGAGTAGGGCCAAGTCTAATTCCTAGCCAGGAAGTCAGAACGGTGATGACTTCCTGTCTTGCAACTCCAGTAGCTGAAATCATTTTAAACATTGTTTTATTGTAACCCTGGAAAGAAAAGAAAAAAAGACCTTGGATGTTGGTTGAGTGGAAATGTCCTTGCACAACGATCCTCCCATTCAAAAATTTGTGCATATCTTACTAGGTTAATCTCCTATTCATCACAACTGCTGATTTTCCCAATCGATTATAGAGAATGATATCTACATGAAATCTTGTTGTCCGAACTTCCGACTAAAAAGGTTATGATACGTTTATAAGTTAGAATTGTTTTTCTAATTTACAACGTGTAACCTAACTCCATGAATCATGTACCCTAAGAGATATGATCATGCGCTCAAAGGATGAAGCGGCAAATATGCGTGTGTACATATGAACCAATTACTTTTTATAGTATATTGGGAATAACTTTTTTGTTTTGACCATCTCTAAAGTTAAAAAAAAATTGGCACTAATATTTGCTTTACTATATTTTTAATCATATCAATAAAGGTAAGAAATCCAGTAAGACGTATGGAGATAATGAGTGTGAAAGAATATAATAAAAAGAAAACATTATTAGGGAGAGAGAACAATAAAAGAACATGAATTAAGATAAAAGATAGAGATTCACTTTCGATTTTAAAAGATCAAAGTTAACTGAAAAACTAGAAGGCCGAAGAGAGTTCCACAAGTGAGAAGAAACTGTCAGCATAGAATTTACGGTTACATTTGGCTATTTCAACTGTAAAATGATGAGAATTTATCGTCACTCTAGTACTGTACTTTAAATTCATAAATTCTAATTATCAATGAAGAAACCTCGTCTTAAACAATTACCGTAAAAATTTTTTATAGAAAAGACACAGGAATGCTATATTATAGTAGTGGGAAAATGATTGAAGCCGAAATATCAGGACAAGTAACATTGTAGATTCACGTGTGTATTTTATCAGGAATATCTGAATACCGAGCATTATATAACACACACATATATATATATATATATATATTACACACACTATCTCTCTCTCTCTATATATATATATATATATATATATGTGTGTGTGTGTGTGTATATATACACACATTTATATATATATATATATATATATATGACTCACATGTGAAAACAAGAATATGAAAAGCACCTCTAAACTATGATTACTATACAATTCTACTGGGCTTAAAATAAGTGATCTATTTTCTGTTCTTATGTAATGAAGTGATCAACTTATAACCACTACATATAATAAAAAGGAATATATTTAGACACCCATTGGAAAAACTTAAGGTTAAATAAGAACTTAAACTATACCATTATTTCTGACAGTATGAGCAAACGAATATTATATATATATATATATATATATATATATATAGGAGAAAGAAAGTGAGAGATGCAATAGGTAGGAAAAGACATTTGGATAAGAACTAATATAGGTAAATAGGAAGGAAAGCAGAGGAAATAGGAAGAGAGAGAGAGAGAAGAGAAAGATAGGAACAAAACAGATCGATGTTAACAGAGAGATACAGTAAGATATAAACAAAGTACATACATACATACATACACACATTATTTTAGGATATTACATCGAAAAACGTCAAAATCGCTACACAATTGCAGTCGTGTTTCAACGTATCTCATGAGGCGATTGTAAGTTAACCTAATATTTACAAGCTCCTGGGATTGTGGAGAGATTGACATATTTTTCGATGTAATATCCTAAAATAAACATTGGACTAATATGCATTGAATCCTCTTTGAAACAAAATGTTACAAAGTTTGAAATTGTATTCTATTCGTTCTCATCTTACCTATATATATATATATATATATATATATATATTGGGGGGTATGAACATACCAAGAGGGAGTCATTTGGTTTAGTGAAAAGTTCTAAGCTTAACCAAAAATAATAAAATAAAAGCTATTATTTGTTTATTCGGTCCGATGGTGGGAGGAGGTTTGGCATTGGAACTTTCCAGGAGTCCCTCTTATTTAACTCTCTGTCATTTCTTATCTTTTCAATTACGTCAAAATCTCGCTTGCTATTTCAGATTATTAATACAATTTGTCCTTTTCTTATGGTTGTCCTGTGTATGAACAACTTTCAATTGACAGTCTCTTTATATCTATCTAGAGTATTTCTTTCTATTTAATACGACGTTTTATATTTCCAAAATCCCTGACAATGAGGATTTGTGGGCGCTTCCTGTATGCAGATTAAATGATTAAGCTGTTTGCAACGCTAATTCGACAGGAGATTAGGGCCTTCATTAAATTTGTAAAATTTAAATCTCAAAACCAAACAAACCATCAAAAACTTTAAAAAATAATTACGTTTTAGACAACAAAACAAGCAAATAATCTTTTCAGCTTAAAGACCGATTATCCGTTTGTGATGGCTACTTCTTTACACGGAAACAAAAATTAAAAATGACAAATTATGCAAAGTGGTTATAATCCATTGTATAAGGTTCAGTGAGCAGATTTAAAACTAAGCCATTCTAGAACATTCTCTTTCCATCACTCAAATTGTCGCCATTATTGTTTTGCTCAGTTAAATGGTGTCTTATCATAAAACAAAATCTTTTGACAAGCAATACCAATTGATTTTCCAACAGAAGCCTTCACACGAAGTACAACCGAGTTTTAAGCAATCAAAGGAATTTTGTGAGCATTTTTTTGGTCGTCGTTTAATTCCACCAAAACTCCTCTATCCACGAGGTCAAGTATGGCCGAGAAACTTTCGGACACATCGAAAAGGATATTTTCAACATTCTCCTTCTTACCGGTCTACTCAAATATCTTCCCTGGGAGTGAGGTCAGGTAAATTTTGGAGGACAACTAACAAATACTTTTTGGAAAGAATTTTCAGTACTTCGATTTTTTTTGGTTTGTTTTACGGCATATCAACATCAATGAGTTATTTAATGCTGACAAGATTTTTTATTGCCGGTAATTTTTTTCAAAAACGTATTGCTGGTACCGAAATTCTCCATGAATAATACTCATTTTTTTCTAAAAGTAATAAAACAATCTTTAAAAAATTGCCGTTTCATAGGTCAATTTCAGTTGCGAAATAACAACTCAACACAAACATACGGCAATTTGACCCTAACATTCGGCGATTGCGACCCCATAAGGATATCAAATACAATCATATGTACCTAACAATACTTACAAACGTAAAATAAAATAAAAATTATAAAACTAAATTAGAATAATATTATTCTATGTTTAAAATATTTTTAAATTTTTAAATAAGAGTAGGAAACGCTTGGAGAAGTACAATTTATAAGATATGATTACCAAACAAGGGGGTGTGTATTATGCGTGAGCAGTAGCATTTTCCACACAATTTTATGTGTGCGTGTTATACGTGGACAATTGCGGTAATAATTTTTTACTTCAAAAATGTATTGACTGGTATTTTTTTCCAGAATGTATTACTGGTATTAAAACCTATTTTTATACTTTTATAGTGTTTTAATCCCAGTTTGGTGGTTAACTATTTGCCCATAGCTGGGGCCTTAACAGGTGCTACCACTCAAGGTCAGGATGGACCTGGGAACCCCAGAAATTAAGAGGTGGTTCCACGCTCCTCAGAACCTCCTGATCAGATGCCTTGCTGTTGGGCTGTTGGATGCAGTTTATCGTCTTACCCAGGACGCGGATGCAGCTTATCGTCATACCCAGGATTTCAATGTATCAACCTGAAAAGTCATTTTTTTTAAAAAGGTAAATTTTTGTGTTTACGCAAACCTCCTAGATAATTGCTTTCGAATATTTCATGGAAATCAAGGAAAAAAAAGGAGTTCCAGGGAGTTAAAAATCTCATTGAGATATCCGTCGCATCAACCCTTGATACTAGGACAAAAAATTATTACTTCATCACATGTCTCCTGTATTAGTCAACCCTATGTGTTTCATGTACATTCAGTTATTAGTTATGCTATATGTCATCATTTATGTGCCGTGTCCCTTCAGGACGTTGGCGATCATGGCTCTCCACAACTTCCCACTCTTTGTAACTTTTAGTAAGGTTTTCCTTATCCTTCCCACTTCTGTCATCCATTTACACAAGTTTGTTAGGGAGGTTACTCACAGCGTTCCTGTTTCTCCTACTTTCAGTATATCATGTGAGTGTTATATTCTCCAAGTCCTCCTTCCTCATTAAGTTTCCTGGCAATGTCACCAGTCTCTTCCTAAATATAAACGTCCTTTTTGTATCCATTATCTTTAAAACGTTCTCGTTACTGACATGTACCGTTCATGATTCTCAGCGTTCTTGTGTAGAAGCAGACTTTTGTTGCTTGAAGGAATGTTCATATTTTACCGTATATGAAATATTTCCCCAATCGTACGACAAGTCTCTTCAGACGGAGCCTAAAGCACGTTGACCTAAAGTTAAACCCGCCTTGTCGGCTGGGGCTTTAGAAATAGGAGTAAGCCCCCACACCTCACTTCAAAGGAGGCGTCTTGGGAAGACGATAAACTGCATCCGCGTCCTGGGTGAGACGATAAACTGCATCCGACGGCAAGGCTTCTGATCAGGAGGTTCTGCAGAGCATGGAACCACCTCATAATTGCTGGTGTTCCCAAGTGTTTAATACCAGCAATACATTTTTATAAATAATTATTACCAGCAAGGAATTTTTGAAGAAAAATATATTACCAGCAATACATTTTTGAAAAAAAAAAAAAATATATTCCCAGCAATAAAAATTTTGTCGGCATTAAATAACCCATTGAGGTTGATATTCCGTAAAATAAAACAAACCAAATGTAAAATGTTTATCATTCATTACAACGTCAATTTAAACTGAAACATGGGAACTTTCAACAAATATATCGTATTTTTTTAAATAGTCTGATCAGCTCGATTGTTGCAATACATCAGTTTCAGGTATACAAGATGGAGAGTGATTCAAGAAAATTTGTAATGACGAAAATAGACGGTTATGAATCAGCTAACGAAATAACAAATACGACATCACATACTAACTGACATGAGCGTGATATCTCGTCAGTTGCTCCTAAATCACTGCTTTTAACAGCATCTTCCTTTTTGTCTTGAATTCAAATCATATTCTTACCTCTTTTCTCGAACAACACTGCCTTTCTATTTTCAGCCACGCAGGTGTATAATTTAGATGCTCGGGTTGTGTTATGGCTATCGGTGAACAGAATTCGTATTCCGGTTTACCGTGTTGGGTTCACTTTCACACAACTTTGGGAAAGGCATGAAACCATCTCTTCTCTCTTCAGCCATGAAGATATAAAGCAGAGTAGACTGGGATAGCTTGCCAGTCGAAGAGAAGGAAAACTGAATTCGAGACCGGGGAAACGTAACAGGACGTTACTCTCCCAATACAGAGGTAATAAAGAAAAATCTGTGGAGAGTTACAATTGCTGACATTTTTAAGAAATATGGCAAAAAAAAAAAAAAAAAAAAAAAATGGAATCATCCACAAAGTCTTGGTTTTAAAGCAGATCTAACAAATTCGACTCATACACGAATATGAAATGTTTTTTATCTCTAATATATCGAGTGTCATGCTTATTTTTCAAATAAAAAAGGCGCAAAAGTTTTTTTTTTTAAATGATTCATAACACCGTTGTTTTTTTTTTTGTTTTTTTTTTAATAAAAAAGGCAATTCACCCCAAACAAGGCGATAGTGCCACTAACACGCATGGGATTACAGAGGATTGAGAACAAGAGTAAAGAGGCATGTTTGGGGAAAGGATTAAGCGAAGGACGGGGAACAAGCTCAGGGCGTCAGATGTCGATTGACATTACACTTCAATATTTGAAGATTAGTAAGGGGAAGTGAGTTCCACAGACAAGAAGTACGAGAGAAGCTGTTTGAGAAGAAGTGACGGTTATATTCAACCGTCTTGACAGTGAAAGGGTGTGACCGAGATGCCAGCCTGGTAGCTCGTTTAAATTCACGTAGTCCGGGAACCAGCGAAAGTAGCTCGTCGGAACATTTGCCGTGAAAATATTTGTAGAAGAGACAGCAGGAGACCGCAGCATGTCTGTGGGTTAGCGATTGTATACTAGATGCCAGATCAGGACCTATCATCTTGCATATTCGTCTCTGGATTTTGTCAAGGACCACGAGACGTACAGTTTTATATAAAACTTGACTTTTGATAAAAATCAGCTTTGTGTCGATTGTCCACATAAATCTTAGATGGCGAATTATTTTCCACCTTTCAATCTCTTTCCCACGGATGATATCTAAGAATGTTTTGATCTCTATAGAATAATATGCTAAATAATTCTTAAAATAGTCACACGATTTTATTCAGTAGCTATTCTTAACCCTCAACCAACATATAAGAGAAAATTCTTCATAATGTTTAGAACCAGTATAGAATTAGTTTCCAATTTTGATAAAAAACAAATGTCCGAGAGGCCAAATTGACGAAACGGATGAACAGAAATTCATACATACATTTGAATGATTCGGAGGCAAAATTTCAGTTGAATATGTAGAATTTGTCAAATTAACTTACCTGAAAAATAAAAGAAAAATGAGTTATATTCACATGAATTATTTAACAGATGAAGTAGAAAAAGAAAATTTTATTTCGTCGTCAAAACATTTCCCTATGTGAATGATTATAAAACATACATAGTTTACAGAAAATAAACATACATAAAAATTGAACATATGTGATGCTGAACACTGATAAATATAGCAAATTATTTTAAATATACATTACAACGATTTGAACAAAGAACAACGAATTGCCAATTTCTCGTCTTAAGCGATCATCTGACCATGTGCACTCCTCTTTATGTAGGCTATGTTAGTCACAGTGGCCTTATGGGAAAAGAGAAAGAACTGAGAAAAGAAAGAATTTTTGTTTAGGGCTAATGTTTTAAATTATTTAGTCTTCACCGGAGTCTCTCTCTCTATATATTTCTTTATTTGTTCCTATTTTTTTTATTTCTTTTTATTATATTTTTCTATACTAACATAAATGTTAAAGATTTGTATTTGAAATAACGTTTATTTAACCAGTTTCTCTCTTCCGACATTCCCCCACCCAGTGATTATATATATATATATATATATATATATATATATATATATATATATATATATACACACACACACAAGCATACACATTAGCTGGCCCCTCATATTCGAGGATAGGGCAGCTAGCCAATCCCTATTGACGCTTGCTCAGTCGCATTTTGTGTTTGTTCAACACCAACGGATCCCACCTGTGGTTTATACCACAACTATATTGAGCAGACCTTAGTTACAGTTTCTGGGGAAAAAGCATGTTATCTGGCGTGATCAATAATCTGAACAAGGTCAGAGAGAGAAACAGAGAGAGAGAGAGAAAAAAATATGTATGAAACTGAAGCTAGCAGATATAGATTCATAGAAGTCGTTACGAGAAAAAAAAACAAGCTTTCGTTAAGCAGGTAATTCCAACCTTGTCCTCTCAGGCTTGATAAGTGTCCAAACAGATAAAGGCACACTTTCCTATCATGCGTCCAAATAGTATTAAAACGGTATCGTTATTTTTTATGCAGTTCATCAGTTCGAAACCTGCACTAAGAATTCGCCCCTTTAATTCGAAAATCACCATCACACACACGCATTATATATATATATATATATATATATATATATATATATGGGGTGTAACAGAAAGGGATAATTGTCCATCCCGCAAAATTTTTATGTCGTAAGAATCACTGAAAAAACCCTTTGAGTTTTTTTTCACCTAGAAAGAGAACAGGTTAAAATCATTTTGTGGCAGCCCCACTATGTCTTCCCAACCGACCAATGGTGAGACAAATAAGATCACTATTTACATTATTCGGACTATTGTCCTCATCTTTGTTGACATATTTAATACAACGTTTTGGCCGTTGTACGCTCCGGCCTTCTTCAGGTGGTTGGAATGTCGAACTGAACTCTTTATTTCACTCACTGGGGTAGACCTTTCTCGTTTCACGTGCCATCTCTGATGGATGTGAGTTGTCAGTTATCTCCTGTTAATTCCCCTCTCGAAGTTCCCCACTGCCGGGTATCGAACTCACTCTTTGGGTCCTGTCACTAGATCTAACTAACACCTTTATCCACTGTGTCCTGTGTTCTTGAGCCAAATACATTATTTTTGTTTAAAGTAGAATCCAATAGTTTTATAAAACCACCGGAAAATTCCAGTAAGATTTCTTTAATCATTTCTAAGATACAACGGTTCAAAGCTTAATCTAAAAATTGGACAATTTTGCTCTTACACCCGTGTATCTATCTATCTATCTATATATATATAAAATATTTTTATTATATTTTATATCGCTACACAAAAATTTCCATGTTTCGGGACTTTAAAATTGTCCATCACAATGTGGAGGTAGATGGGTTATTAATTCATGTCCAGATAAATTGATACTTTAGACACGTCCACAGCAGACAAACTGCTGCAAGTATAAAGTTTAGATACTGTGTAATAGACAGAGAGTTATATTCAACAAAAAGTCATTTTTAAGGAACTTCAAGATTTATATATATTTTTTAATATTGTTTAGAAACTTCTTAAAAAGGCACCGCTAGTTTTATATATATATATATATATATATATATATATATATATATTGAACCGAAAATACGATACATTTTATATTGAATGTGCAATAAAACATGGCAATATTAAAGTTGAAAAATCAAGAAATTAAAAAAATATGTGGACCATTATATATTACTAAAATAATGGGTATGTAATTATGCGTAGATTTTTTATGAAAATTTCTTTTAACTATGTTTTAAAGTAAACATACAATGTCTACAAATTATTGTTAATTCATTTCTTTGGTTTAAGAGAACTTTATTTTTAGGAAACTTTATAAAATATGCCAGCTTTTCATTTAAACTCAGGGGACATGGGTCATTTAAGGATTTACAAATTCTTTTTTCTCGTTTTTTAATATTTTCCATATTTTTGTGTAGCGATGTAAAATATTATCATAAAAATATAATTTGTTCTACGTTGTATTGAACATTTTTAAAAAAAAGTAAATGTGGATTCTTAATATGTTCTTTCTCATATATATATATATATATATATATATATATATATATATATATACGAGAGATTTAGGCGGCAATCCCTCTTTTAGACAAGTTTCATTGAAGACAAGTTACTGCGGCTAAGCTTTGTATTTTTTTTTTTCTTGTGTTCATATAAGTTTATTCGTTTCTGGACATTTTGTGTAAAAATTATCGGAATGTTTTGTATGTCTGAGTGTTTTCAGCTATTCCCTTAGCCATTATAAACGAAGTTTTTTTTTTTTTTTTTAAATTTTTGTCTTTAACTGAATGTGTAGATATTTTTGTATAAGTCTCATTTTCAAAACACGGTCAGCATATTATGGCCGTATTCATAGATGAAGTTATTGTGTTGGCATTTTCTTTTATCAATGCTTCCATTAATTTTAGTCTTTTTTTTAAAAATGTGGATGAGACTATTATAGTTGTATTTTTTACGAGTATCTTGCGGACGGAGTTTGGTAGTTTTCCATATATGTTTAAATGAATCCTGAGTTACCGTCAGAGATGTAACATATTTCTTCTTGATAGGCATGCAGCGGTAAGTCCAATTATTCAGGAATTTGGTTTAATCAGGAACAGTTCCTTAAGGGACGCGTGAATTCATAAATAATAAAATATCTACACATTCAGTTAAAAATTAAAACACATACTTGATAATGGCTAAGAATAGTCGAAAGCGCTCGGACATACAAAACATTTGGACAGTTTTTACACGTACACTATTTACATTGCTCGGACTATCGCGCTCATCTTTGTTGCCATACCTATCACAACGTTTCGGCCGATGGCAAAGTGGATGAAAGCGTTAGTTAGATCCACTGACATGTGTCCAAAGATTGCGAGTTGAGTACCTGGTTAAGGCGGTGGAGAACTTGGAGAGGGGAGTTAACATGAGATAGCTGATAACTGACATCCATTAGAGATGGCACGTGGAACTAGAACAGTCTACCCCAGTGAGCGAAATAAAGTGTTCAGTTCGACATTCCAACCACCTGAAGAAAGCCGGAGTGCACAACGGCCGAAACGTTGAGATAAATATAGCAACAAAGATAAGGATGATAGTCCGAGCAATGTAAATAGTATACATAATACCATATCTAAGAAACACAGACAGATACTGACCTTTTACACGCTTTATGTCCAGAAACGAACAGAAAATATTAAATAAAATCTTAACTGTTAGTCTTCTTTAATGCAACTTAAGTCTTTCTCAAATATCTGTGCATTTATGTCATCTTTTTGCACTTCTAGATTTATGTTCGTTGCCCTCTGACCCCAGCTGAAAGTTCCTTCGTTATGATACTGTGACCCCAGCTGACGGTTCCTTCGTTATGATACTGTGACCCCAGCTGACGGTTCCTTCGTTATGATACCCCAGTGACCCCAGCTGACGGTTCCTTCGTTATGATACTGTGACCCCAGCTGACGGTTCCTTCGTTATGATACTGTGACCCCAGCTGACGGTTCCTTCGTTATGATACTGTGACCCCAGCTGACGGTTCCTTCGTTATGATACTGTGACCCCAGCTGACGGTTCCTTCGTTATGATACTGTGACCCCAGCTGACGGTTCCTTCGTTATGATACTGTGACCCCAGCTGACGGTTCCTTCGTTATGATACTGTGACCCCAGCTGACGGTTCCTTCGTTAGACGGTGATACTGTGACCCCAGCTGACGGTTCCTTCGTTATGATACTGTGACCCCAGCTGACGGTTCCTTCGTTATGATACTGTGACCCCAGCTGACGGTTCCTTCGTTATGATACTGTGACCCCAGCTGACGGTTCCTTCGTTATGATACGTGACTCCAGCTGACTCCAGCTGACGGTTCCTTCGTTATGATACTGTGACCCCAGCTGAAAGTTCCTTCGTTATGATACTGTGACCCCAGCTGAAAGTTCCTTCGTTATGATACTGTGACCCCAGCTGACGGTTCCTTCGTTATGATACCGACGCACTGTTAAAAAAATGCCAATGAAGTTGGGAGATAAATATCCGGTATCACGTAAAAACAAGTACGGCTATTCTAACTAGTAAAAATATCTATTTAAATACTTACAGGTTATTAATTTCATATACCATTTTTTTCCATGGATAAACTAGTATTAATACAGGATTCTATTGGACATCCCGTATGAATGAGATCCAAATAAAAATAAAAAAAAACCTTCGTGGCGGCTCAGACAAAAGAAAGCAGTGGCAGTATAAATTAAAACAGTGTTTATCAATAAAATTTGGGAAAGCAACTACGCTTAAAAATATTTCATCCCTTATGAGGTTTGACAGAATAGATTCTGTTGGTCGTCATAAGTTCCATAATGTTTTCATTTTACCGTCTTGGAGAGTGCTCGAGAGAAAGACACCTTCCATGCGGATGACTATAGCCTTGGAAACATTTTCGGAATATCATATATAAAAATAAAAAAAATATAAAAATAGATTAATTTCGAACAATTCTTTGAAGGAATTGTCTAATAAACCTATGTTATGAACATTGTAAACTTAATGTGATAATTGAGAAATTTAGTGATCGGTTGGTCGAGTAACAAGTATTATATTCGTCGACCAAAGTTTAAATTCAGACCTAGTCTGCTGCGTTCTGTTTCGCACTAATATCTTTGAGAAAGGGGTAAGAATCAGTCTCTTCACCCATGTTATGGTTTAAATAGTACGTTAGAATGAGTTCAGTGTAAACGATGGACTACACTAAATTCAAAACCGTGGAAAAGACAACAGGAAACCACTCCAACATCTTTCCTAAGAACTCATGGCAATTCACAATAACAACGAAAAGCAGTACGTAGATTGGGGGGTGCAGAATTAATTTCAACTTGAAGATAAGGGTTAGGAGTTATGGTTTTTAAATAGAGTTGAAATTAGTTCTGTCACTCCGTAGAAGCCACGGTTGCCTATATGCTCAAGCGACTTGGTGGTTAAATATATTATAACGGTACGGGCGTAGGCATTTGAAATAAAAACATATGGAAAGGCACTCATGTCAGAAGAACAGCCAGGAATAGTTAATATTTCAGGCTAAATTGTCGCCTCATTTTATTAGCCATGTGCCAGCCTATAGTCCATTACAGTTGTTTATCTCGAATGTCTCCATATGTATGCATTTCAAAAAGGAATAAAGAAAAAAAAACATTTATTTTTACATGGACTTCCAATATCGTTCCATATTCTATAAGCAAACAAACATATCTTGCAGGAAAACCTTTGCAAAATAACATACCCTTACCTTACATATATATCTATATACACACATGCATAAACAGCGCATTAGATATTTGCTCGAACGACATATCCCTAGCGGCAGTAAATATTACATATTGACACAAGAGTAAAGGAATCAAAAATAATATTCTCTGAAATTAGAATAAGCACAAAATGGCAGTTCCATTCATGTCATCAACATTTAAAGATGGACAGACACTTGGAAAACCAAAGTGTATGTCTCTCAGAAATAAAATGAAAACAATACGTTGCAAAAAATACATAACAACGATCGAAGTCTGTTTTTGTAATTATCAATTTGATATCTTCCCTCTTACTTTTTTAACGCATATATTTCTTTTTACCTGATATATATATATATATATATATATATATATATATATATATATATATATATATTATATATATATATATTTCTTCAACTAGAATCGAGCTTTTCTAACCACTGACGTCTTTCGTATAGTAAAGACGTTGAAATTTTCCTTACTCTCTGCCGTGCTACGATAGCTTGGGGGTAGAATCTAACTGATGCCAAATCGGTCGGGTTTCGATCCTAGCTTGAAGCAAGCGGATGTCTTGTCACACTGACAAGCTGTGGTACAGCGAAACAGTCTGTCTGTAGATAACTATATATATATATATATATATATATATATATATATGTCATCTACAGAAGATATATATATATCTCGACTGCAGTCATGTCAGTGTTTTTTCCGTAGCTGTTTATGTTATAGGTAAATGTTTCCTATTTTTCTCTAACATGTTTCAATTTTATTCAAGCCTCTTCAGAAGATGAGATACGGAAAAAAAGAGAAAAAGTTTATTTAAAATTTTTTTGTTGTTTGATTTTCATTAGTTAATCATGTTTCGTGTGCATTCGACTTGTTAAACAAACGTTAGTATAATTTATTGTGTTCTGAATTCAAGGATAGACGACGCGTCCTTTCGAAGTTCCAAGAAATTCCTAACTGAAAACCCGTAAATATTGCTTTGTACATGTAAGTGTACAATTCAGATGATAATTTTCATTCGTAAGTGTGCATGTGCATGTCTCGTAGACATTATATTTCGTAAGTTTTCTCATGTTGACTTGGGATTCTTTTTACGTACATACTATTTATTTTAGATAAACATGCGTTAAATTCTTTGAGAATGGATTCGATAAAGGTGGCGAATATTTTTGACGTGTGTTATAGTTGGTAGTATATTTATTAGTAATCCCTCGAAGTACTTTCGACGTAAAGAATTATATTCTTTATTTTAATGAGGGTGATATTGAAAATATAAGTATAGAAAGGGTGCAAGATGTTATCTATTAATCAGTCCCACAAACTGCAAGACTGAATATATATTAAGATAAATGAAGGGGAAAAAGAGACATTAAAAACAAGAGAGGAACCCCATAAACGGGAGTCGTCTCCCAACCGAACTTGTCTTCCTTTTAATCTCATTTCTTTCCTGTATTGAATTCAACTCTCAAAACACAAATAATAATCCCAAATCTCAAAAATATGGCACGTGAGAACATCAACAATTCCAGTCGTAGTTGGAGCGCTCGGATTGACTGGAAAAGATTCCAATAGTCATTGAAAGGACTCCTTGTAGCACACGCCTTAAAGAAATAAAAAATGTTCTCACAATTATACCCCACACCGTACGAAGAGATTTATCTATGTAAAATATGTGTGATTTTTTTTATTTTCAGAATTGTTTAGTTGAAAATGTCATGATGCCATTTCTGACCTTAGGTCTATAGTCGGGATCTTGAAAGAAATGAGTAAATAATAATGGTTATAAATGGTGAATGTTTGCACTTTAAATTTCAAGCAATCATATTTCTTCAACAAGTTTCCTCAAGAGTGTATGTAATTCCCTGAAATTCATTGAATAGATATTGAAAAGCTAAGGAAACAAACGTATTTATTAATAATGCTCTCTCTCTCTCTCTATATATATATATATATATATATATATACTGAGCACTTAAGTATTCCGCTTCTGTTAACGACGTTATCTTCCATAGTTAACGTGGTAGACCCATATTTGGGGAAATTTATTAAAGATGACACAAACATGGAAGACATTGATATACGCACACACATGATCGATCTAGCTATATATATATTTATTAGAGTTATATATAATCCAAATAAATATAATGGCATGTTAAATGAAACTGGCGTGTATAAAAAAAAAAGTTAGATGCCAAGTGATGTCTTGTAGAAGAATTTGCTGTAGTATGTGTTACGTTCCAAATACTCTTGACCATTTTGCACTCTAAAGCCACAATCATCATCATCACAATATGAATAGACGTTTACTGCAAACACTAAGCTGGCTATCAATCGAGTTTCTAGCCGTTTTCCTTTAAAAAGAACCGACTCTTGTCGAAAGTAATGGGAATAAAAACATTTTGGCAGGTTACTTGACTTGTTTTCATTCGACACTACGTAAAACTTAAGATATTCCATGTCCCTTAAATTTAATATGTCATGTTTGAACAAAATATTACTGCCTAGAATTGCTATATATATATATATATATATATATATATATAACAAATCGGAAACTTCAGAAAGGCATGGTAAAAAGTTATTTTTCGCGATACCAATAAAATTGGTTATTATACAAGTAACCACGTATAATAATGTTTGAAGTTTATATATATATATATATATATATATATATATATATAAAAACTTCAAACATTATTATACGTGGTTACTTGTATTTGATAAAGACCATTTTTATTTTAGCTTTAGCGAACGGGATATCTATTTCCAATACGTGTATCCATGAAATAATAATGTTTGCAGTAATAAAAATGTGGGGTTATAAATCTCTCTTCCCCCCTTGCTATATATATATATATATATATACATACATACATACACACACACCAATGATAAAGTTTATTGGTAATCCGTATGGATATAAATCCCGAGAGATCAATGTAGTAAACCAAGCAAGTAATAATTATTTTCTCATTTATTTTTTTTTCTTTTGACACCGCAAGGTTTGACGAAGCGAAATCGAATTTTATTGGTATCGCGAAAAATAACTTTTTACCATGCCTTTCTGAAGTTTCCGATTTGTAATATATATATATATATATAACCTATGTACGTATAGATTATAAAACATCAAATCTTTCTTGTAGACCAACTTTCTTACATGTTCGATCAAAGTTCTATACGACAACATCTGATACAGAACCACACAAAATTACAATAAAAATAATTTACAAATTTTAGACGCAACTCCTGTCAAGATAAAAAAAAAATCAATGAAATCATTTATAATTTAGAATGACGTAATCTAAAATGTGTTTAATTTCTCAGAATCCATATAACACAATAATCACGTGATAATGTCAATATTTACTTTTAAAAAAAAATACATCATTTTCCTTTCATATCGTATACGTTCAAAAATTTAAAAAAAACAAAAACGACAAAAATAAACATATTTGAAATTTTAAGTCCAATGCTATTGCAGTATTTTCGCATAATAGACTTTGATACTTGACAATGAAAGCAGTCGACAGCTTGAAACGTTAAAGAAACTGGCATGAATAGCGTACGGTTCCTTCAATCTTGTAATTCTAATATATAGAATTTAATTGATCAATGAAATAAATACATTTTAAAATCTAATAATCACTGTCTATTATCGAAAGCTATTTAAATGGACATTTACTGCATAAATACACAATCTACACATACACACTATATATATATATATATGTGCACATATCCCTGCATATATGTATCGATTTATATGACCGTTAAATTGTACGAGTTTAAGCTGTCCTTAATATAAATATTGATAATTTATTCGCGTAATAAATCGTGACAGTTTCCAAAGTTGTTTTTTTTAATAATCATTACACCTCACTTTTAAAAAAAAGCACGGTGGAGTAATGGATAGCGGCTCTGATTGAGGAATCGTAGAGCCGAGTTCGAATTCCAGTCGAATCACTTACGTGACTTGGTAAAGCTATGAATCCTCTTCTTCCCCCAGCTAACAGAGCAGACCGGGTCCTATAGCCTTGGGTGGCAACTGGTCTACTGCAGAAAGAAATGGCAACCTACTGCGGGAAAAATATCTGCCTCGTCAGTCATGTATCGAAAGATACATGATCACCTAAGCATAACTGAATGACAGTAAAGTACCTAAGACGCAAGAGGTTGCTAAGTGTTAGAGGCAAAAACACTATTAAGGAGAGAGCGTACTGAAAGACACAAGAAAAGAGGGTACTGAAAGACACAAGAAAAGAGGGTACTGAAAGACACAAGAAAAGTGGGTACTGAAAGACACAAGAAAACAACTGATATTGTATTTTAATATTTGAAGTTCAAAGTTGATTGGGAAGCAAAAAAGATGGTAAACGGGAAGTGAGAGACTTCTAGGAATTTCAACTGTAAAATGAGACCAAGCTGCCAATCTAGTATTAGCCTTAAATTTATACAATGCTGTATAATTTTCCTTTTTATAAATATAGGTCACGAAAACCTATATTTGATTAAACCGTTATACGTGAGCAAATTATTAACTTATAGTTTATGTTAATATTGTTTTCTTGACATTCTATTTTGTTCGTTGATTTAGCATATTTTCTACACTGCCATTGTTTACATCAGTTTTTATTACTTCCCAGAGATCTCCGTTGTTTGAATAGTGTTTTCATATATCATTATGTTCTCTACTGCTTACAATACACGCTCAAGGCATTAGACCAGTAATAGGTAAATTGCGACCAAGGAGCCGCTTTCAGCTAATTTAGATTTCTAAATGGCACGTTAAATTTTCATTTTGTCTGTTTTTCTTTCATTCTCACTTGTTCACCCATATGTTCTTAGTTATATCCATATGCATAATTATTATGAACAATATATCTTGAATTTGCAACCTTTCGTTGACGATAACTTCTTCATCTTAAACAATTGGCGATTTTCAGTAAGGATGATCACACGTGTAAAGATCTTTTGCTTTTGAAAGTGGAACCGTTCATAATTCTTGTTCTATGGAGAAAAAATATTTTATTTAAATTTTGTTTTTTAAGCAAATAACCCCAAGCAAGCCGGGAGTGACACTAGCACGCAAGGGGTTACAGTGGGTGGCGAACAAGAGTAAAGAGGCGTGTTTTGGAAAAGAATAAAGAGAAGGACAGGGATCAAGGTCAAGGCATCGGAAGATGTCGATTGATATTACATTTGAATATTTGAAGACTATAGCTATCCAGGAAGCGAGTTCCACTGACGGGAGGTGCGAGATAAGAAGCTGTTGAAGTAGAAGAAATGGCTATATTTAGCTGTTTCGACAGTGAAAGGATGGGACCGAAATGCCAACTTAGTAGCACGCTTAAACTCATGTAACTCCTCGGAGCAGTTGCGTTGAAAGTCCTTGTAGAAAAGACAGAGGAAAGCCACAGGACGTTTGTGAGATAGCCACTGCAGACGGGACGCCAGATCAGGACTAATCATGTTGCATATACGTCTCTGGATTTTGTCGAAGACGTAGAGATGAACAGTGGGAGCATCAGAGCATATATGGCAGCAATATTCATTGCAAGGACGAATGGTTGATTTGTAGATTTGAAGGATGGAGTCAGGCAAGAAAAACCTTGTGTCGCGACACAGAGAACTAACTTTCCTTGCGGTAGATGAAGCTATTGATTCAATGTAGTTGTTCCACTTCAGGTCAGTGGGCAGCATGAGACCAAGCAGGCGCAGAAAGGCGCTCTCGTGGAGTTTGCCATCAGCCATTTTGATGGGAGGCAGGGAGGGTTCTCTATGGTGGGTAACTGAGACCAGTTTCGTTTTAGAGGCATTAAAGTTTACAAGCCATTTCCTGCCCCAGTCAACCACAGATTGGCGGTATTTTGTAATTTGAAACGAATTATACGCAACAGCGTCTGTTCTTCACATCAGTGATAGCATTATAGAAAATCTCTTTTTTTTTTTCAAAGAAGAAAAAAAGATCCCAAATTTCCAAGATAGATGCTTTGATGTATGATCTTTTCTAGTGAAAATGAGAAGCACTTTCAACAAAAAATTTCTTTAAAGATTTTTATTTTATTTGTGTAACCCGCCCTGAAACCATATCTCATCCAGCACACTGTTGATAAAAGGTCGCCCATAACTTGATTAAACCAATTCCCACCTATTGTAGTGGCTGACTATTTCCATGAAAGAAATCACCTCCCGTTCATCCAGTGGCGTAATGGATAGCGGCTTGGATTGAGGAATCGCAGAGCCGAGTTCGAATTCCAGTCGAATCCATTACATTCACTTACGTGCTAATACCCTTGGGAAAGGTATCCTCTTCATCTCCCTCCAGCTATGGTAAAAATAGCAGAACAGACTGGGTTTTATAGCCTTGGATGGCAACTGGTCTCGGAGAAGGACAACTCTGAATTCAAAACCTGCAGAGGGTCGTTTGGGAACCTGGTGGCACTCGGTGCACCAGGTCTCTGTATTCGTCCCTTCGAAAAGTGTGGATGGTCCTGCACGAAGCCTTCACCACTATAATCAAATCTCATGTGCCGGTGTCGGGCTGTAGGTTTCCTGGAAACTGATCTGCTTGACCCTCATACGTCGACTAATATATATATATATATATATATATATATATAAATTCCCAAGAGGATAGAATCCAGGTAGAACTCAATGTCCAGGACAGAGTAAGAATATAGTATAAAAGGCTTAAACACTAATATCCCATGGTTATAATTTATTACATTGGAATCGTAATCACGATCCAATTCATCAGACCTATAAATTCAATAAGAAATTGGAAAATATAACTCCGGGTATAAAAAAGAAAATTTTAGTGAGAGTGTATGTGTGGGAGTATATAACTTGAAAAACATTAACTCTCAATTGTCAAAAGACAGAACGTATAATCATTAACAAAAGAAGAAGCCACATTTACAAGCTACGAATTGGAAGCATAAAAAATCAAGTAGACATAATTATCTATCCGGGAAGTGTTTATAAGAGACGACGGAAAACGCGACAAGTAAATCCGATTGCGTATTGGAATAGGAAAAATACAATGAAGAAACGGTAAAGTTTCTTTAGAGACTAATGAAAGTAGGCTAAACTCCTGCTTAATATCAATTCTCCTATATGGCTTTAATTTTCCTTAGATGAAAAGGAGACAAATACCATAGACGGAGCATGTGAACAACGAGGAAGAAGTTTGAAGTAAAAAAAAAAAAAGAAAAGAAAAAAGGACGCTTATACTCAGGATCAAAAAGAGACAGATGAATATTCCAGAACACATAATGAGTAAAGAGGGCCTGGAGAATTTAACACTGTCAAGGCATATATAGTAAAGACGTGCAGGTGGAAACATTGAGTAACGTTCCTCACGAGGTTTTGTAAAAGAATAGCAGAGCAGGAATTGAGAGGAATAGATAAGAAGCAAACATTACTTACGTCTACGACGATGGAAGAGTTGTGGAGAGCCATGATCGTTCACATCCTGACACATTAAAGAGTTTATTTTCATCTACTGGTCTGAATATTCAAGAAATCCTATTGAAGAAAAATATGCTGAACAGATATAATTTCAAGCAGTCTATTACGCGAAAGATTTCGCTTCAAGGAACTGTTCGGATCTTGCTGGATTGGAAAAGCTTCTTTGTAGCCGAATCGGTTAAGGCGCGTCGGATCTAGCGATTGTTTCCCTCTGCTCAGAGTATCGAATATTCAGGCCGGGAGATGAAAATAAATATATTGTTTAATAAATAAACGGAGTGTTTACTCAAATACGAGTATCCGTTATAAATAATGTTTAGAGTTATATATTATATTATGAAAGTAAAAAAGAAAAAAAAAAGAAGTCCATTTCGATTATAATTTATTTCATGAATATATTTATGAAATAAATTGAACCGAAATGGATTTTTAAGGATTGTCTTACTATTATTACATTGCTCTGTTACTTACATGGAGCACTCTTTGGATTAATGTCCCCATGGAAAAATCCCTAAGAATTACCATTTAGCATATTATATATATATATATATATATATATATATATATATATATTATTATGATGTTGATTTGGGGTTAGTAGAGACAAACGCCAAATAACACGTAACAATAAAAAGGGTTTGAATAGGTTGGTAAAAAGGTACAGAAATCGCCTGAGTAGTCAATAACTAGCTCAGCTAAGAACTTCTCTGTCTATCTATCTTCTCCATGTCAACTGACATGCCACTATTTAAAGTCTTTGTTCAAAGTCTTTGTTCACAGACAAGTTCATCTTCAAGAGGGGTGGTAGGTTTCCGACAACATATATATATATATATATACATACACACACACAAGGGAGTTATGAGATGTTATCAGTCCGATCGATTTCTCCAAATCTTAGCAAACAGTTTTCTTTGTTGGGGTGAGGGGTGAATGTTTCTTGTTTGGGTACAGGTCTTTTCAACATATATGTGTGTGTGAGAGAGAGAGAGAGAAAATACAGATGCATTATCACGCTTCATTAAACAACATATAACCTTATGTATATAGTGCAATAAGACGCTTATCTATTTCAGCACGTCCTGTCGACTTGCTGGTGTCGTTCATGT
>CAHIKZ030001491.1:1912500-2007500 GCA_903632075.3 Acanthosepion pharaonis
GGGTCTGAATTTGTACTACCCAGATCAGGTAGTACAAACTAAGATTGAGCTCACATGTAATGTGCCACTAAATCAATGAGGTAAGGCTTTAAACCACTATGTTACTGCATCGTGAGACAATCTTGAATCTATGTCCCGCTTGCTGATACGCTTCGCTACCACCTCTTTTTTTCTACATTGGAATTTTATGATATTTTCTCGTCAGACAAGGTACTTAAAACCGCTTTCGAGATATTGAGCGAGTAGCACGTCAAAAATGTGATGCTGGAGTACAGTTTCACGAAATTTAATATACCCATCACGGCACGGAGTTTGGGCGCTTCGACGATTTTGTAATGGTTAAGGAGCTTATTTCGCCTGATCAATTAGAACTGAACAGTGAGTTTGATCCTAATTGGGTGCTCCATACATTCAAACATGTTCCACATCTAAGCTACGCATGGAGAATCACCATTACGGCACCCAATCTGATAAGCGAATACCGTGTGCATACATCACAGCCAAATGCTTTACAGGTTTTAATAAAAGCAGTATATAAACTTGTAGATGGGCTGAAGTTAGAAATACCTTCGAGTAACACACTCCTCTCAGACGGTCTCCGATTAAAGGTATTCTTCCGTATCTAGATTTTTGGCAGGCTCACCTTTAAGATGCCGACCACTCTTCCTGTTCATAAACAGGCATGCCGTGTTCTTCAGCTCCTCGGAAACAAGTTGTTAAAGTCAAGCAACTGACAAATCTGTTGCCCTGAATGTATTTTTACTGCAGTCAATCTTAATGTATATGTTGACACTTCCAATCCATTAAGGACATAAAGCATGAAAGCTCTGCCTGATGTAATATGAGGGCGTTTATTATTATTTTAAACATTTTACCCCAAGCAACGTGGGAGTACCACTAGCACGCAAGGGGTTACAGAGTGAGTGTAAAGAGGAGGTGTTAGAAAAACGGGGATCAAGATTAAACGCATCAGATGATGTCGACTAACATTTCATTTGAATATTTGAAGATTATAGCTATCAGGGAAGCAAGTAAGGGGAAGGGAGTTCCACTGTCGGGAAGTGCAAGAGAAGGGCTGTTGGAGTAGAAGAGGCGGTTGCATTTAACTGTTTCAACAATGAAAGTGTGGGACCTAGATGCCAATCTAGTAGCACACTTAAACTCATGCAGTTGGGGCACCAGTGAAAGTAGCTCGTCAGAGCAGTTGCCATGAAAATATTTGTAGAAAAGACAGAAGGAAGCCACATCATGTCTGTGAGAAAGTGACTGTAGACGAGATGCCAGATCAGGGTTTATCACATTGCATATCCGTCTCGGGAACCTCGAGATGAACAGCGGGGGCGCCAGACCATATATAGCAAAAACATTCAATACAAGGACGAATGGTAGATTTGTAAATTTGAAAGATGGACTCAGACAAGAAAAATCTTCTGGCACGTCACAGAGAACCAATTTTTCTTGCGGTAGATGAAGCTATTGATTCAATGTAGTGGTTCCACCTCAGGTCAGTAGAAAACGTGAGACCAAAAAGTTGCAGAGAGATTATTATTATTATCAGTATCACCATTAATGTAAACAAGGTGAAAATCGTATAAAATATTTTCTGACGTACATACACTGCCACACATCATGATTATTATCATCAATATCTTCAGTGACATTATGTACATTTTGGAATACCTTTGGTCTTGAATAATCTCGTCCGATCAAGTATGAACGGCGTCTACCTCGTTCTGAAATGCCTACTGTATTATCTATATACAACCAGATCAATGATTTAAAATGGCTTTAAGTGAATGTAAACCTTGAAGAATACAATCCTTCATCAGACCCAGTAGAATGGTGCTACACAAAAAAAAGATTTACCAAATAATAAAACCCTATCAACAAAATAGGACATGTATTTATAAAGGAAAATAATGATATAATCAAATGCGAACTTTCTACACTACGTACCTTTAACAAAAGGTTTGAATGGATGGGCATAAAAATCTGAACCGATTTAAGAAAAAAAAATACTTTATTAAATTCAGTCGAGAGTAACGCTCACTAGTCTGTGAATTCCGAATTTTTCCTGGAGGGAAAAGGCTAATTTCACCATTACTAACACCATTGTTTATTATATATTTCAGTTATCGACTGTCATTTTAATTTCACTTTAAGAAATTAATATCTTCTTGTCTTTAAAATAAATTAATATTCGCAAAATTGTAACGAAATAGATTATTTTAAAATGGCTTCTTTAAAAAATCCATTTGCAAATATTAATGAGTAAAAGAAATACAAAGAGATATGCAAAAAAAAAAATACTTTTTCTTTATTCCTTCGTCATCTCATTCTCCTGCTCATATACCGATCAAAATCAATTTAGATCACTTTCCAAAAAAGCTTTTTTCATCACAAAGAGACCATGCTTTATCAAATTTATAATTTATTACTTTCTTTTATGTTTTTTTAAAACTTTATTTAAAATCAAGGAAAGTTGGTTCTGTGTGTCGCAGCAGAAAGTTTTTCAAGCCAGAGTTTATCCCTAAAATCTATAAATCAGCCATTCACCCTTGCATGGAATACTGCTGCCATATATGGTCTGGTGCCCCCGCTATTCATCTGAAGATCCTCAACAAAATCCAGAGACGCATATGCAATGTGATTGGCCCTGATCTGGCATCTCGTCTACAGTCACTATCTCACAGACGTGCCGTCGCTTCCCGCTGTCTTTTCTATAAATACTTTGACGGTAACTGCTCCGACGAGCTACTATCGTTGGTTCCCAAACTGCATGAATTTAAACGTGCTACTAGGTTGACATCTCCGTCCCACCCATTCAAAACGGTTAAATATAGCCGTGTTTTCTACTCCAATAGCTTCATGTCTCGCACTTCTCGTCTGTGGAACTCCATTCCCCTTACTTGCTTCCCTGATAGCTTTATATTCTCCAACTATTCAAATGCAATGTTAATCGACATTTCCAGATGTCTTGATCTATTGCCCGTCCTTTTTTCATCTTTTCCACTATCATGCCTCTTTACTTTTGCGTGCTAGTGGCACTCCCACCTTGCTTGGGGTGAAAAGCTTAAAAAAAATTGCTGTTAGATCTCACGCCATGGAGGCGTTGAGCCTACGGGAGCCACCGGGTATCTCTAGCTTTAATGGTCTTGGCAGGGTGTCGGAATATCCTCCAGCGTCAGATTAATTTGTTGGAGGTCCTGATGGACTAGGTCTTTCCACCGGCTGCGTGGTCTGCCGCGAGTAGATGACTTTGGTAAGGCGGTCATCAGGTCGTCCCAGGACGGGACCAAGCCAGCAAACACGGAGCTAAGCGATGGTGTTTAGGGTGCTTGGATGACCTCAGTGCTCCTCATTGAATATCAGACCAGTGCACCCCTCGATTGTCCTAAAGTCGCGTGACTCGAAGCTATAGACGCGGGAGGTGAGGGTCTTTCTGTTGGGGAGTGGGGGGGGGTCATGTCTCGGCGCCGTTGTAAACTCGTAGCCTGGTGCGTCGGATGAATGTCTCGATGCCTCCATAATTTTGTCTGTAATTCTCTTATGACACCTACCGCCACCCTACGTCTTCTCTTTATCTCCGTCAGAAGATAGCCAGTATTGGAATCTTTTGAGCCCAAATAAAGGGAAGAAATATTTTTAAATCAATGCATTTGTCCTTTTCTCGGAAAAAAAAAAAAAAAAGAAAAACATGTTGAAAAAATCTAACCAAACACATATTCAAATTAAAGTTGCTATCAAAAAAAAAAAAAAGAAAAATCTATCAGTTACAACGTTAAATATATTTTTGGCTTTTTTATACAACCATTCCGAATCTATGTTCACCAACTTTCAACATGTTTATGGAGAAAAAAAAAAGAAACGTGAATATTTTTTCATTTACATATTTTAAAACAGGATCCGGCAACCTTTTGCTGACTATATGCCGACTTAGGGTTTTAAAATCATTCAGTGTGCCAACAGCATATATATATTTATACAAGTTAAGAGCAATATACCTGTTCTACAATATATTTTATATAGTAATATAGAGTATATATACTTTAATATATATTAAAATTGAATCAGATAAATATTTTCTTTGCGTTGTAGTAGTTATTGGATCGGACATTGTGATGTCATTTGCGGCTGCGTGCCATTGGAAATTGCTGGTGTGGCATGCGTGCCATAGGTTGCCGACCCATTGTAGGGAGTTGATAATTTTTCAACTTACAACCCCTCCTCCTGGAGACAATTTATCTATGCTTCAGGTCAGGGGTCGGCAACCTTTTATTGACTATGTGCCGACTTAAGGGTTTTAAACTCATTCAGTGTTCCAACGGCATACGTATTTTTTTATACAGGTCAAGGTCAATATACCTGTTCCACAATATATTTTATATAGTAATGTATAGTGTATATACTTTAGTTTGTATTCAAATTGAAACAGCTAATTATCTTCTTTGCGTTGTGGAAGTTATTAGATGGGACTTGGTGATGTCATTTCCGGTTGCGTGCCATGGGAAACTGATTGGCATGCCACATGTGGCACGCGTGACATAGGTGGCCGACCCCTGCTTTAAAGTTTCTAAACAAAGCAGTACTTTAGCTGAAATTACAGCTGAAATTTTAATTTTAGTTTTAATACAATAGCATACAAAGTTTGTCTTAAAAGTAATTTGAGGTCTTAAAAGAATATAAATAACCTAATTTTTTTCATCCCAGAAATCTAGAATATATTTAAATAAATTAGGAAATGAAATATTTTGGTTTTTATGTTTTTAATTTTCGGATTCACTCTTTGAATTAAAAACAAAAAAAATGGTTTAAATTCTTCAATATCTGTCTATATCTCTGAGATGAGGTATTATGATTATTTGTATTATTTACATTATTCGGACTGTTTTCCTCATATTCATTGAAATATTGCCAACGTTTCAACTGTTGTACATCCCGGCCTTCTTCAGGTGATCGGAATTTCGATCCGAACCCTTTATTTCACCCAGTGGGGTAGATTGTTCGAGTTCTGTGTGTCATGACTTTTCCGGATGTCTCGGTTAACTCAACTATCCAAGTTTTTGATTCACCACTGCTGTGGTCTGGTATTGAACCCAACTCTTTGGGTCTAGTCACTGGATTTAACCAATGACTTTGGGTCTAGTCTACTGGGATTTCGGTGGACGAAAAAGGGTTCTGTTCGAAATTCCAATCAGCTGAAGAAGGCCGGAGCGTACAACGGCCAAAACGTTGTGAATATGAAAATGAAGACGAGGATAGCAGTCCGAATAATGTAAATAATGTAAATTAAATTCTTCATTTGTTCTGTATGATGATATAAATTTTATGATTTAAGTTTTATAGATGAGAGAAATTAATTTTTTCAGCCTTACTTTCAAAATCAAATCAGAGCCAATAATGACGTGGGCTAAAACCATTCGTGAATTTAAAACCCAAAGAAGTTCAGCAGTGATAATTTTTAAGAAGCCGCATAATCACTAACACTCAGATTTTTTTCCAGTATGGAAGGAGGAAATGGAAAAACTATCGTTTGAGAGACAAGATTCCTAATGAGTTATCTGTTATAATCTCCCATAGGCGCTCAGCTGCCTATCATCTGATCCGACAGAAATGGAAGAAAGAAGAAACGACAAACTATGTCTTACATTTCTAGTTTTGGATTTAAAGGCAACGAATATGAGCAGCGTAATTGGCAGCAATAGATTCCCCTTGAAAGTTGTGCATAGGTGGACACACTTAGCCGAATACCTAGCCGAATGCGCTTGGGATAAGACGAACACAGATTTTATCAAACACTGGTTATAATTCCAAATCAATTCCGGGCAGGTTTTTATCATATGTCAGTTGCATTTCTATATTCGAGCAGAATGCGACTCAGTTGTTGCTCCGTTGGAAGACAGAGGTCCAACTGAAGAAAATCATACTGTCAGGTTCCCGATGCTGGAGGCTGCGCCTTCTCATTGCCCTAGAGAGAAGGATCGGTGCTCGCACCGAGGTCAGCGCAACCCGAGGTTGCGGGGACTCGGGTAATTTTGCCTTTTGCTTGGACGTGTCTAAAGTGTCAATTTATCTAGACATGAATTTATAGGGGACCGTATCGGCGAGGTTACCATTATGTAGAGTTTCGTGTCATTGCGATGTTGTTGAGTAGAAATAGATGAGTACATGTGGGTAGAAATTTCCTGCTAGCCAGTTCAACTACATGAGAAAGTTGGACTTTAATAAAGTCCAAAGAAGGCAAAGAAAAACAAACAAACACAAGACCGATGAATATATGTAAACAAATATATGTATTAATAACAACAAGACATGGACAGTTACATTGAAAGAGTGTGTGTGATGAATATTATGTATGTGTGCATGTTGTGTTGTGGTGAGTGTTCGTACGTACGTCTATTGTGCTTAGCGTGTTCCCAGCATTTGGGAAACGCTGTCTCTGTGACCGATCACATCTGCGAGGTGGTAAGGCTGAAAGCCTGAGGAAAAATAGAAAGAGGCGAGGGGTCAGCGAGTATTTATAGCCAGGAAAGAGAGACTCCTGGTGAAAAAGTTAACGAACTAAAAGAAGAGCTAACTCCGACAAATTGATAACCCACCTACCTCCAACCTTATTTTTCATTTTGCCTTTTAGCTTAGATCTGTCTCTTAATTGGTTAATCCAGACATGCCCACAATTTTTTTTTTAATTTTGAAATTAGGTTTTCCCCCTCATTTTTAACTTTCAAATGAGGTAATGATTTGTTTGTTAGTTCTCCAAATAAATCATTTTCATCATAACTTATCTATCATCGTCCGATGAAGGAACATTATAGTTCCGAAACATGAAAGATTTTTTGTAGCGATGTAAAATATTATAACTAAAATATAACATTTTGTTTTAAGTTGAATTGGACACTTTTTTTTTTTTTTAAAGTAAATGCTAAGATCTGTGGATTCTTAATCTGTCTGTCCTTTCTCTTATATATTCTTATATATTTGGAAACAATTTTAAACAAATTCTGATTTTTTTTTTCGTGAGGCGCATCAAGCTGAGAATTTTTCAGCATCACCTCCTCCATTGCGTAGATGTTTTTTTTGTTGTTTTTCTTTTTTAGATGACGGACAAATAAAGTTTTATAAATTTCAGTTTTTCTAGTGTTCTTTCAGATTTCCTTTTATGATGACTAAAATATTGAATAAGCTATCCATAATGGATATCGTCTCAAGGTTCCCAAATCCTAGATGAGCAGAACGTGACAACTGATCTCTCCTCTGACAGTTCAGCAGGTGAAAAACTGGCTGGTGACATTGAATGCCTTGAATACCAAACTATTGACATTCCACCATCGCCAATTGGACCCAGAAACAGTTAAACGTTAGTGTTTTTCTGGTCCCTAGAGTAATAATCTGTTCAAGTCTCGGGTTAACCATTATCTTCACCTATCCGTATAAACCCCTGCCTCTTAACCTGTCACCCTCTACTTCGTGTGACCCTTGGGTCTTGCACAGATTGAATATCATAAAAAACCAAACAAACCAAAAAACAAAACAAAAGCGCTTTTGGCCAATTCTGTAACATTTTTAAAGGAAGTTTGTTTCAGTTTATTTTTTTTGTTTCTTACTTGTCTTTGAATATACGCTCTTTTAGCGCTAGAGGGCGTCGTCAGTGATGTTCTGGAGATGGATCATTGGGCAGTTTCGGGTCTTTCAAACCTCATACTGACCTCACCAAGTCGACCCCCTCAGAGCTGATCAGACTCTGAAACGCCCCCTAAAAAATACTTGTAGACACTGACTTCTATAAATCTACCCCGTTATCACACATTTGATTGGAGATTGACCAACAGCCAATCACAACGGTGCGAAATCTATTTAAGCCGTTTACGGGTGATTTTTTTCTTTTTTCATTTTCTTTTCTTTTTTTTTTCTTTTTTCAGTGGACACCCCTTCATCGGATACTTAGAAGGTAATTATGTTTTCCGTTTTTACACACTTCCTATCAAGTTTCATTTCCCCAGCTAATAATTATTATTTACAGAGATAAAAAAAAAAAATGGCCATGAAAATTAATAAATACTGTGTTATACTGTGTTATGCGAAAGAAATAATAATTTTGCTCAGATTTAAGTTTTTGTTTAGTAATTTTAAGGAATGTTTGGGCTATGCAAATCTTATTAAAAAAAAAATATATATATATATATATATATATATATATATATATATATATATATATATATATAAATGAAGAAAAAAACAGCGAAATTTATAGACTATCTAGTATGAAGCCCTGAGGGGTTCGGAAAAATTCTTTAAGAAAAAAAAAAAAAAAAATAAATAAAAAAAACGTCCCTTCATTTCTATTAGGTCTCGACGTGTAAATATACAATTGTAATAGGCAAAAAAAAAAAAAAAAAAAAAAAAAACGTTCAAAAATATTTGAAAGACAGACAAAAATCTTTGAACTGTAACAAGCACCATGGCCATTACGCAATCAGCCAACCCACACTAGTCTCTGTCGTCATAGTCTTGACTGGTCTGTCTCGATCCGAACAGAATTTAATCTCACAAAATTAGGAGAAAAAAATCTCATGAATACAAATTTAGTCTTGAACGATAAGAAAGCAGTCCCAAAATAAATTCAAATCGTAAAAGATGTTTCCGGTGGTCCGTTCCATAGAGGGAAAAAAAAAACGGATTAATCGAAGTGTTTTCACTGATTACTTTCTGATGTGTATATGTGCGTACACACACTCACACAATATCCGTAGTTCCCCATCCATAGGAATTCGTTCAACAACGGATATTTCCTTCTAACCCTAACCACCCAGAACACACTGAAACGTCGAAGAAAAAGTTTTGCGCATATAACGGGTGTCTGTTTAGCAATCATGAATTAGTTCAATAGGAAATATTGTTAGTAATATCTACTGTTGCAGATGTAGAAAGTAAACCAAGTGAATAACTGTTCAGAGAAGCATCGATGGACTCACATTGTGTCAAAGTGCTTGTAACCGGAGCTAACGTTCGATTACGATTTCCTTTGCTTGAAATTCAATCTCCATAGGAGACGAGTGACAATCTTTCCCAAACCTTATTACATCCGAAATATCTTATAATTGCAAAAGTGACATTATTTAAGGTCTCTGACTATACGCGATTTACTTATAAATTTGAAATTTTGAGTATTAAGTTAATGGTAAAATATAGAGATTTGAAATAAACAAGAACTGAAGATAGTATCATTAAATTTCTAAATACTGATAAGAATTTCTTGTTAGCCAATTATTCAAAGTTCAGTTGACTTGATTTGTTTATTCGTGCACTCCTCGACATTTTTTGAGGCCCGATTCTAGATTCTTTGAAGGTACCGTTTAGGTCAAGCCTCGGAGCTCCTGGGTCTTTTAACTTTCTAATGTCTTACCAAGACCTTAGGGTGAATCTAGTGCATATTAGGGTCACCACGTATCAAATGATCTTAGTCCAATGTTCCTTACGGGCAATAAATTCCATTCAGACATCTAGTATTTCTTCGATATGTGAAGGTAATGAAAAGTTCCAGATTCGACCAACTTAGTAAAATTTGACCGAATAGATTCCTTTTCTTGTTGGACAGACAATATTCAGCACCCCTTTGTAAGCACACACACATATATATCATACCATTTTATCTCAAAAAGACGTAATTTATGCAAATAATTAATTAGTGATGTTAATACGATTAATGACGAAATCACTTCGCTAACAAGACTTAATGAGGCATTAACGTACTATCAATTCCTTGAATAATACGATCCTTATATTAGAGTTGTTGTCAGATAGAATTGACGAGTCTAGTACTTTCGACAATTTCATATTGTCATCTTGTCAAACATATAACAACTCAAATGTAAGGCTCGTAAATCTGAAGGAATTGATAGTAAGTTAATGTCTCATTAAGTCTTGTTAGCGAAGTGATTTCGGCATTAATCTCATTAACATTGCCAATTAATTCTTTGTATAAATTACTTCTTTATAATATATATGAAAATATTGAATGACAGAAAGAACATAGAACTATCTATCAACTTACGGCTATATAACATTGAAACATCGGTTCTGATAGGATCAGGGAAACTAAGCAACGTCTAAACTTGTCAGTAGCTAACTTTGGAATACTAGATGTTGTAAGCTTGGATGTGCTTGGGTGGGGAAATAGATAACGGCTCGGAATTTCGTTATATCATGTGTAGATACCCTTTGGAAACGTATGAATCCTTTTTTTCTCCCCCAGCTCTGAGGTAATTAGTAGGATTTAGGAAATAATTATTATTTAAAGAAAAAAAAACTATTAAAATCTAAAAATATTTTCTGGATTTAAAATAAGCCGCAAAAGGTTGATAATCCGGAAAAACAAAATCAATATCGCTATCTCTCTCTCTTATATATATATATATATATATTATGTAGATAGAGTGAGAGAGGGATAATATTAAGAATAAAGCATCACGATTGTGAATAGACTGAAAATAGATAATAGAATGGCATAGATATGAGGATAATGGAAGGATATATACCAAAAGAGATGTAAAGAAACCGAGATAGCCATGAACATACCAAAATTAAAAATATTAGGTGTATATATATATATATATATATATATATATATATACGGTCTGAGATAACCAGCTAGCTTGAAATTCTGTCAGAAATCGATTCATTGGTTTAAGTAGACTAATATAGATCGATCAATATATCTCTTACGAAAGAAATACATTTATCAATATATATGTATGCCTGCGCTCATTACTTCCATTCAAATACTCATACGTGGACAATATATATATATATATATATATATATATATACGATCGCTCGTGCACACATACACACGCGCGCACAAGCACACACAATTTCATTGATGTGAAAAGCATTTTGTAAAAGCCCAGAATAACTTTAGAGGATGAACGCTTTGTGGATTTCCTATCTGTCAGTCTATGGTGAAAGGGAACCAATTCTCAGCGCTAAAATCTTTAAATTCGCGCCATAAAAACCAAAAGAAACAATTCATATAAAAGCTTCAAGATGCGGTCGCTGTTTTCCCGCTTCTTTTTTAACTTGTGCCTCACCTTTAGTCGAAATGGATTAGGTCATTATTAAGTCCGTATTGATGCGACTATTTATGTACGAGAAACGGAGAAAGAGCCAGACAAAAAAAAAAAAAAAAAAAAAAAGAAAAACGCGTGCGCTTATGATATTATATACATACATACATACATACATACATAGATGATGGCCTGAGACAGGAAAAGCAGACAGAAGTGTGGTAAGAAGCGAAAGTTACATGAAGGAAAAAAAAAAAGAATGAAGCATCGATTGTTCCTTATCTTCGGTTTCACCTTCCAAGGTTTCAATTACCCGCGGTCACCTCCCAAAATAAACAATTCAAAAGTTTAACGATAATGGTACCAGAGTGCAGAAGTCGCCATGTTGGAAAATCCGATATGCCAAAGAGACACCATAAAGTGCATCCCTTTTTAAGTTAAGGGTGACAATATCGTATGCTGAGTTTGTAAAGATCTACAGTAAGAAATGTTCTATTCGGCACTTAACATTTCTCTGTATATTGTTATAATTACAATTGTTCAACTTTATTATTATTTGATGTTGTTAATCAATAATTGTTTATTTTATAAATTAGAGTTTATAACAAGTTTGTATTCTACGAAAAATTTCAATATTTCTTGGGAGCAGTATCCACATATTTCTGTATAACATTGGTGGCGTCGCCTCAGAAAAATCTATGACAATTACCATTTTGTTACCCGACCCGTTAGCTGAAACAGTCGTTCTAGAATTATAGTTTGTAAAAATCCTGTTCGCGTCAAATGACTGCAAGAGTTACTCTAGCTCTCTCTATATTAAGTCACACATACACACACACATATATATATATATATATATATATAAGTAATTTTTTCCTTTTTTCCTTTTGTTTTCATTCATAATTTATATATATATATATAAATAAAATAGAGAGATATAGGAAATAGGAAGTTGAAAAATATTTTCGTAGACTGTTTCAGTAGAAAGTTTATTGACCATGAGATTTTTGACATTTATATATATTCTGAAATGTGATGCTTCAGATTTTTTTCATAAGATTTGTGTCGATTGTGAATTTTAAATGCTTTTAAAGTTATAGTGTAAATGGAAAAAAGTGATGCATTTTCGTCATCTGATGCCCTTATTTTCGGAAAGGAAAAAAATGTACTAGGAGAAAAAAAAAAAAAAAAAAAATAAAAAAAATGTGCCGTTTATGGCGATGTTGCCATAGCGAAAAGTAGTGTTTTTTTTATGTAATTCGTTATGTTTGGTATTTGGAAATGTTGATCCGAAGTAATTGATGGTGAGGAAATCAAATCTCTGCTTAAAAATAATCCAGTACTTGTAACACGGGACACTGCAGAGGTACACCATATATGGGCGTCGTAAGGCATCTTTGAAAAACATCTGGATTTGTAAACCTCAAAAACATTTGAGTGCCTCGGGATTTAACATTAAAAAAATGGATCGTCTGCATTTTCATCTGCAATTCTCCGCTGAAATGCAACGAAAGAAAAAATCGACCATTTTTTTTTTTTTTTTCAAAAGAACGATCACATACATGGCTTTATTTACCACGATGTAGAGCGACAAAATTCATGCAGCATAAAGAAACTATCCATTATTAATTCCTGCAGGATTTGATCTGCACCCGAAAAAGGTGACGCTGTGTATTTGATGGGATTAAAAAGACATTGTTTATTGGGCAATATCAGATGCAGAATTAGAGACAGTTACTGAACCGGTTAAAGGCAGCATTAGATAAAAAGCACCAGGAATGGACAATGCCAGAACTTGCGTCTAGGATGGTGCCAAGTTCTAGAAAGATAGAATCATGAATATGCCTCAAAGCTAGTAAAATGGCACCTATATGGGGGAATACAGTCATGTAAAAATATCTGGTGTTTTTAAAATTCACTTAAAACAACGCTACCGACTTTTGCCCTGATCATTATATATATATATATATATATATATATATATATATATATATAGGGAAATCGACATGTAAATTTTTAGGAACATCTCCGATAAAGTGCAAATTATTTATGTAAGCTTAACATAAAATCTTTTACTACTTCTAAAACAATAAATGACTTAATACAAAACAAAATAATAATAAACTAAAACTTGAAGGAGGAATTTACTCTATCACCTGTAATAATTGCTACAATTATTATATGAACAGAAAATAGATCTTTAAAAAAACACACAGTGCATTAGTTGTTCATTAATGAGCCTGTCAATAATTTTCATTTAAAAATGCTATTTTAATTAAAAGAGAAAGCAATTTACTTAAAAGGGAAATGTATTGAAAGTGCTTTGATCGCGAGATCATTGGCAATAAATTTTTTTCAGGTCCCTACAAAATTTCCACATTTTTTGTAGACCGATTATCCCAATGTGGGATAATTAGTACAAAAGTGATTCTCACTGGGTGCCGCATACTTTCGGCCTTGTGGCACATTTAAGCTACTGTGACACCATTTGGGAAGCAAAGAAAAGGAAGAAAAGAAGGGAAAGAAATGAAATTTTGATAGTGACAAATGGTGAAAGTTTCATTGCCATTGCAGAAAATTCTAAATAGATAAAAATTGACTGTGTCGTGGTGGCGGACTTATATTATCGGGAATAGATAACAGCCACTTGGTGCTGGCGAAAATCTAATTGACAAATTCCATATCGGCTAGCTAAACTCCGGGACAGAATAGATAAACATTTAACTGTGTCACAGGACTGCCTGACCACCCACGAGCTAAATAAAACAAAGGAAAATAGGTTAAGTCTTTGTCGAGGGAACGATATCTTTAGACAAGGTCTAGGTTTTGTTAGTATGTAGCGATAAGAGCGAAACAATATTATCGGAGAGGTTGGCCGTATTTGCTGGACGACCACCCTCTCTGATAATTGGCGAAAATCTGACTGACGAAGTCCAGATGAGAATTGAGGTTATCACACTGCTGATCGCATTGTTCTGTTGGCGGCCAGAGAAGAAGAGAGAATAGAAAAGAAAAGAAGGAAAGGAAATAAAAAAAAGAAAAAGAGGAGATAATTCTTTTTTTCTTTGAGCAAGATATTTTTTAAGAAACAAGGCTAGTCTGGTCACGCCCACACTGTTGATCGACCATTGGATGAATGTTAACGAGGGCCAGGCGGAGGTGATCATGTGATGTAGGGGAGGAGGCCTGCTACTACTCCTTAGAGAGGATAGGTATAAGATGTTACTGTGAAGAAGTGGGAGGATCGTTGACACCCTCTGAAGGTAGGGGTAAGAGAAGACTTTCAAAAATGGAAATAATAAATTTTTCCTGACCGAAAACAAAAGAAGGGGATTATGGATTTGGAATTATCAAGAAACCTCAAACCCCGACAAAGCCCACCACGGTTTTGGTCGGCGTCTATATAAGCAAAGTCGCAGCAAGCGAATATCAGAGAGTTTCCCAGTTCAGTCCAGTTCGGCTCACCTTCCAGTTCGCAGTTGAAGTGGGTCCCACCTCGCATTAGCTGACTTGTAAGATTCGCGCAGCTTCCGAACTCATCTTCAATCTAAGAACAATTTATTTTTGAAGAGCGACTTAGATCCATACCACCAAAATAAGTTTTACGACTATCGCCTGAAGACACACCAAGAACCAATTTCTTAAAGAACAGACAACTTAAGATGTTAAAACTCACCTAACAAAACCAACGTGTCACAATCCATATAGCGGGCCGGGAGATAGACGCAGTCCTATGTATCCAGCAACCAGATATAAAGTATTGTTATCCTTTTTTTCTTTTTTTTTGAAACCTTGAACTTTTGAGTTATTATTTTATTTTCATTTACACATATTTGTGCGATACCACCCTCATTTGAACTCAACTTGCATTACGGCCCCAACGACTGATTGATTTCGTTTGCCTAAGATCAATTCACAACGTGGGTAGGCGGACTGGAGACCAACGCAGTTACTTTGGTAACCAGACGTTGGAGGCGAGTTGGGAACGACGAGGCTGACATCGGATCTGACCAGATTCCCATCCGAATCACCAAAAGGTTCGAACGTCACATTTGGGTGCCGCGACCAATATCAAGCCGTTGGTCGTCACAGGACGGGACAACACGACTGACGTAGACAGGCGGACGTCACGTTTGGAGCGGCGACACCCGAACGAAGCAGCGAGGAGCGAGCGAAGGCTGTAGGGACGTCACACTACACTTGGAAAAGCACTTAGTAACGAAAGTGATTAAAATATAACAGAAAGATAATGAAATTAAATGAAGTCGGCTAAACTATATGCCCAAATATATTTTTAAAAATCCAAAACTATCTAGAAATTTAGATTTAAAATTTCAGCGTCCCCTCTTCATGTACTCGTGTAATTACATCAACTTAAACATCAGTTTAGTCCGATGAAGTCCCAAAGTACGAAACGTTTCGCATTAAAATTTATTTCCACTTTGTTTTATATATCATAATAATAGTAAAATTAAGTGGTCCATTTGACAACGAGCTTTTAATCCAGATGTCCAGTGTAAAATATACATGTGTGTATGTTTAAACTTTCAATTTTATTTCATGTAACTAGATTAAGTGATTTAATTTTATGCTAATATTAGTTAGATTTGAAGTATTGGTATGAACTTAAGAGGGGTTTTAAAGATTTAGTAACCCCGCTTGGCCTGGAAGGTGTCTAGAGCCTTTTTCGGTAACATTCCAAGAAATAGTGTCTCGATAAAGTTATCGAACCTCCAGTGCCGTGAACAGGTTAATAGACGTAGATGGGTTCGCTTATCGGCCGGCCAGCACTCCTTCCATCTTTACCTTGTTTCCTGCTTAGGATATTGTTTACCGGTTCTTTATTCCATGATCTTAATGATTTAACTGTCTTAACCTTTTTGGTGATCTGACTGATCATTTGTTGTGATTTTTCATTACGAGGGTACTGGTTGCTACTTCCAACTGATACTAAGGAACCCGAACATTTTGGAAACGCTGAGGTGTCCCTGCATGTATTTCAGGTAGGCAACTCCGAGTCTTCTTTGTGCTTTAGTCATAGCCACCTTCTGGTCAGTTTTTATTGCCCTAGACGATATATAGTGATAATTTTGGTGGACTTTTTCTTTCTAAAACAAAATCTTATTACAAATAAAAAGAAATACACTTGTTTAGAAAAAAATAAAACAACAACAAAAACAAAAAAATCAGATACCCCCACTTGAATCTTTTTTTTCTCCTGGAACAATTTCCAGATATCTTCGCAATTTGTGAAACTAATTTAAATTCTACTATTGCTACCAATGAATTCTGTTCCAGGCTATCTTCATCTTTGCCGAAAATATTCTAACATAAATATGCATGGCATCTGTGTTTATATGCGAGAAAATCTCTCAATTTCAAGGGTATTGTTTCTTGAGTCCCCAGATGATTCGTTCACGTTCTTTCGACTTTTGTTATTGCACCCCGTTAGCTCTTTTTTTCTTTATCACTCTCCTTCTCAGGACTGTAATATATTAAACAAAATTTCTGATAATAAAGAAGTGGCACTCACTCTCTCCACATTCATTCACGAATATTTTTGTGTTTGGTGATTTTAATACTCATCACACCAAATGGCTTAATCATTCTAATGATACTGATGTTGCCGGGATTTAGAATTTCAATTTTCCTTTGCTCAATCTCAGTTAAATAGCGGAATTTTCCTACTCGTTTCCCCTAAAAAATCTGATCATCTTTCTTTACATGATTTGTTCCTTACCTCCTAGCCTAGTTCTGTTCAAGCATCACGACTGTCCTGTTGGAAATTCAGATCACGCACCTGTTCATATTTCTGCTGTTTATTAGAAAGGAATCTCCCATTCACAAGACTTTTTCTGCTACCAGCGTACTGATTGGAATTCATTTCGTAACTTTAATCGAGACGCTACTTGGATTGTTATTCTTAACCTTCCTACTGAGAAATGTGACACAGATTTTTTTCTTGGGTTAAAGCCGGCATTGTTGATTTTCTACCTTCTCGCAAATATTAGGTGAAAACACAGTCTTGATAATTCCGTTCACAACAGACACCTATTTGTGTCTGCTCGAAATAATTGCAATCGTGCCCTCAAAGAGACTTAATCTTTGTTGATAGAATGAGGTACCGTAGAGTCTCTAACAAGTTTAGTTAACGTGACTATTGGTGTTAAATAAGAGTAAGTGTTCCATAGCTCCTCTCTTCACTCAATTTGAAGTGATAATATCTTCTATTGATAAATAAGAATGTTTTGCTCCTACATTTCAAATTCTACTCTTCACTCACCTGGGGTATCTTTCCCTGGCTTTTCACTTAGAACCGCGTCTCTATTGAGTGATATGTTTATAACCCCGTTCATTGTTTCTGTTATCACATTTAAACTGGATCCTCACAAAGCATGTGGAATTAATGGCATCCCTGCAATAGGCCTTAAGAATTATGCTCCTGAACTAGTTCCTGTTACCTCTAAACTCTACAATAAATACCTTGCTGCTTCTTACTGCTTGTTGTAAATCCTCTTCTATAGTTTCAGTATTTAAGAATTCAGGCGAACCATTTACACCTTCTATCAGTCTTCTACTTCTCTTTGGCAAAGTGAAAGAGTCTAGTCAAATTTAAATATTTTAAGCATCTCCCATCGCATGGTCTTCTTTCAGGTAAACAATATGTCTTTCGCTTCTCTAGGTTAACTGCTCATGTATTAACGAATATTGCTCAAAGGTAAGAATGGTAAAGCACGGACTGTTGAATTTGGACACATCTTGAAGGCATTTGACAGGGTTTGCGATACTGATCTTCTTCACAAGTTAAAAAGTTATGGTATTGCTGAGTAGAATTTTTAATTGATTCAGTCTTTCTTATCAAATCGCGAAATGAATGTGTTTTCTTGAATATCCAATTCTTCTAGACTGAGTTCCATTAATGCAGGTTTTCTGCTGGGCTCTATTCTTGAACGTATGTTATTTCTAACTCTGTTGTGTCGGAAACCTACCACCCCTCTTGAAGATGAACTTGTCTGCAAGCAAAGACGTTAAATAGTGGCATGTCAAAAGACAGAGGGAGACAGAGCAGTTCTTAGCTGAGCTAGTGATTGACTACTCGGGTGATTCTGTACCTATTTACCAACCTATTAAAATCCTTTTTATTGTTACGTGTTATTTGGCGTTTGACTCTACTAACCCCAAATCAACATCATAACAATTTCATAAATGGCATTCCTGATAGCACCAATTCTCAGCTGATGACATAACTATTTACTGTTGTCTTAATATTAAGTAAAATTGGCAGATAGACAACCTACTATCTGTTAAATGGGGCAAAGAATGGCTTGTTAATTTTAACGCCACTAAAACGAAACTGCTCTCTCTTAATCGTCCGAGAGAATTCTTTAATTTCCATCAGAATAGATGATTCTAACCTCAAGGATAGTGATTCATTGCGTATTCTCGGAAAAAAAAGAAAGTTTCCCACTGTCATGAAGTGGAAAGAGTATATTGAATCAATTGATAAGTCAACAGCTTAGTTATCTCACTGTATGGAGATCGAAAATACTTCTCGACAGAAATTATCTTACATATTAATAAGTCTGACATTCATCCTTGCTTTGGAAAATGGCTGCTACATATGGTTTGGTGCTCTTGCTATGCATATAGAGATTCTTGATAAAATCCAAAGAATCTACAATGTTATTGGTCTTGACCTGGCATCTTGGCTGCCGTAACGTAGATACATGTGCCTTTTTTTATAAATACTTTCATGGCAATTGTTCTGATGAATTTTCTTCTGTGGTACCTAGATTTATGAATTTTAGCTTAATACTAGAATGGCGGAAAGCTGAAATGGCTAGATGTAACCATAAGTTCCATGCTAACAGATTCTTCTCTCGCACTTTTCGCTTGTTGAACTCTCTTCCGGATTTTTGCTTCCCAGTCAACTTTCATCATCAAAAATTAAATAGAGTATCAATAATTATCTCCTGTCTTCTTGAACTTTTATTGTTCGATATTTAATATTATATTTTCACGTATTTTGTAATGCAAATTAACCCCTTGCTTTATTGCCTTGCTTGTGGTGAAACGATGAATATTATATATATATATATATATATATATATAATACAAAATTCTTAAAAATTCATTCAGGTGATAGTTTATTTTGCGGACTCACAAAATAAATATAGATCAATTTATTCAGACACAAGGAAAAGAAAAAGGGAGAGAGAGAACCCCCCTCTCTCTCTCTCTATATATATATATATATATATATATATATATATATGTGTGTGTGTGTGTGTGTGTATATGTTTATATATGCATTTCGTATGCGAACGCACATCTAAGTGAACATTTACACATGAGAATTCGTTATTATATATATATATATATATATATATATATATATATATATATATATATGTGTGTGTGTGTATACAGACAAAGCTATATTAAGTAGAAGACAGACAACTATGTGACTGGTCTTCTCTTCAAAGAACAAATGTATCGATTTGATGATCAATGCATCAATCGAAGTATACAATTGTAATGGCAAAAAAGAAAAAAAATGCTTGTTATTCCCATACCAATAATAATAATAATGAATAAATGATCGATTATATGACGGGTGGAGTAGTCTTAAGTTCAGTTCCCTACACGGACAACGCAAAAAGTAATACAAAAAATCATGTTAAATACAAACGAATTTTATAGCGCTGCAAATGTCATCATAAAATGGATGTTGAAAAAAATATGTATATACACACACAAAGACATGTACCGAGAGAAGAAAATAGCCTTAAATAAAATGGACGTCACTATTTTTCATTTTAACCTTGAGGAGCCTTTCGGTCCAGACTTTTATCAAATAGTGAACGTTGGCGAGCAGGAGGAAACAATCAAAGACACATTAGTAAATAGGGAAGGAGGAGGGAAAATTGGGAAACTATTAAAAATAGATTTTAATTATAAATAAATTAACGACTAAAAACAAAATACGAAGTTTCAAAATGAGTATAAAATATTGGACAATGTTACTCATCTTACCTCAAACAAACGTAAGGAACGAATAAAGTGTTCCTTTTGTTTACAAAGGGTCGGCTGATGAAACTTAATATAAACAGTTCAAGAACACGAAGATGGTGAACTGAGCGAACACTATGTCAAATAGGAAAAAATGCGTCATATATATAAATTATTAGGAGGATTTGATAATTATAATTAAGTAATTCATCGAGTCTGAAAGAAACCTCAACAGAATGCAGAAAGCACTGGACGGCCGTTTCGTCCTATAATGGGACTCATCAGCAGTGTGCATCCACTACTGAGAATTGAAACCCGGACAGTTAGGTTATCAAGCAAACGTCATACCAACTGTTCCAACGGGCCTCGGGGACGAAGAGGTAGCAAATCAGACTCGATTTTGCGCTGCTCGATCACATATTCCTTGCTGGAACTCAACTGAGATTCTCTCTAACCATAAACCTGTGCCCCCTGGAGCCACGGCTACTATCACCAAGCCGCTCACTCTAGAGCATTAGAAGACGGTTCAAGCAATGATATATATATATATATATATATATCAGAGAAACAGAGTTGCGGTTATTGTAGCGGAAAGATTTATTGGCATACCGAATTCAAAATTCAAATACCAGATGACACCGTAGCGTTCACATTTGCGCAAATCTCCTTGGAAAGATAAGAGATCGATTCATACCTTAATAAGGTATCGAGTTAAGAGATGGTTTCATAACTTCACATCTTGGGCAGAATGGATTCTCTAGCCTTGGTTGGCAACTGGTCTATAGGAGGAGGAAAAGTAATTTGGGAATGAGGCGAGATACTCCACACTCCGTAAAAACGTACTTGCTACAAAAATTCCACCTGCAACAGTCGTGTGTAGTTATATAATTACATCGGGATATTCATGAAATAATATTCTAAGTCAATTAACTATCCTTTTCTGAGAGGAAAATTGCCTTTTTTCGAGAAAAGTGCTCTACTATACTTGATTTAGCCGTAGGTATTATAATTCATCTTATACCAATCGATATAACAAAGTTTAAACCTTATCGTAAATATTTTATTTCCCAGACAAAACTTCATGATTCAAATAACAAAAAAGAATTCACTCGTTTTTAAAATTCATAATAAAATGGCACTATTTTAAATAGTTCGATCAATCCGAATAAAGATGAAGAATACATCGGTCGTAATGAAATAAGAACAATAGGAAGATAACAGGAAAAATAACGTGAAACAATAAAATAAAAAGATTGCAGATTTTACAAGTAATTAAGAGGTTGGTAAGTATGTATGAATGAAACCATGTAATCAGTGAGAAAATGATGCGAGTCAAAATGAAATAAAATTATTCCGCTCGTAGCGTAAACATGATGAATTTCTTTATGCCAATTCTTGGAACAATGGAAATTATTTGGTAGTGCTAAAAATAAAGAGACAGATCCGAATAATTTGCAGAACTTGATAAATAATTACTGTATTTTCCGGCTTGGAAGACGCACTCTAATATTGAAAAGAAATTTCAAAGAAAAAATTGTCATTCTCATACAACAACACATTTATCATGCATCTCACAAATACTGGCGCCACGTATTGTTTACGTTAATCAGTCGTCCGATTTTGATTTTATTGCAATGACTTACTAGTCAAGAGCAGAAAGGTTCCTGCTGCTGCTAGAAAACATAGCATGTTTAAGCTTGCAGCTCGGCTCCAGGAAGGTTTATAGTCTTGGAAATACTTGTAAGATCTAAATATTGAGGTTACATCATATAAAAGGCTGAATTAGATAGATAGCTAAGATTGTAGTGTGATGACCCATCATACAAATTTACGTCTCAATCAGTCAAGCCAATTTGGTGATCGTCCAAGGTTACTTGAGCCTGGATGCTGCCTTACATTCGTCTTGGAAGACGCACACTTATTTTTCAGAGTATTTTTTAGGAAAAAAAGCGCGACTTGTAAGCCGGAAATTACGGTAAATCTTTCCGAAAAATATAAGAAATATAAATCCTTAATCTGAAATCTTCAAACAGATGAGATTAAAGATGTTATATTTAATAAAACGAAAACAATGAGATTTAACCGATTTGCCCACTTGTTTATTTAACGGCTACAGTATATCAGAAGGGAGAAAAAACAAACAAAAAAAAACCCCATGGAATTCAAAGAATGCACTATAATGACGTCATTACAGCCGACGTCCATCAACACAGCTACCCAACATCCTCGACTGTTACTCTACCTCCGGCCAATGTAGGAAAAATCCATTAACTACTTCATACCCACCGCTGGTCGACTTTCTTTAGATTTAACCAACAAAGAAATCAACAACATCCCAACCAATCATATCAATTCATTTATGATAAAAAGACGATCGTTATCATCAACTTCACTGCTGCCAATTTTGTCTCACGAATAAAAAGGCATATTTCAAATAATTGGAAAGATGTCTATCAACGTCGACATTTCAATTTTAATGAAAAAAGTTTAAGCATTTATTAGAAAATGTTAAATACCACACAAAAGATGAGAAAATAAAGCTGGAGACATTGGTCTGAATAATACTAACACTACTACTACTACTAATAAGACAGGGAAATAAAAGTCAACAGATCTGATATTATCATGAAAGACAAATTCTGGAGGTGAATGCTTATTGACATAGCAGTACCATCTGAGAGAAATACCTACATAAAAATTATCGAGAAATTGTCTAAGCACAAGAACCTGGTGATCGCGATTAACACGATGTGAGGAATGAAGTCTGAGACTGTACCAATAGTAATTGGAGCTCTGGGTCTCATGAGAAAAGGAATGGACAATTTTATTAACAATGTCCCAGGCAAAATCAACATAAAAGTTGCCCAGATAATTGCCCTACTAGGAACATCCCATATACTAAGAAAAGTGCTATCAATTAAATGACAATTCTCCTACAGGGCCTAAGGACCATGATTTAGACCCGGCTCTACAGGATACAAAGCAGGAAACATAACACGTAAACAACAACAACAATAATAATAATGCAACACTTAGAGCGTCATTTAAGAAAAGGCATTATTTAACAATGTTCAACAATATTTCGACAGTATATCGACAGTATAAACAGCTATGTATAAAAACTTTTACAAGTATAAAAATATTAAAAAGTACAAAAATTATAGGTCTTTGTCCAAACGTCGATTACCTTGAAAAAAGCAAAAAACGGCTGAATTGGTAATAAACTGGTAATAAATTGTCGATCTTGGAACCCTTAAAACACATGATGAGAGTTACGTATGCAAACTACTAACTTCTTGCCCTGGGTGGGAGGGGGATAACTAGAATGACATGGGAGTTCTATAAAATTGATACTGAGTTGTTTAATTAACAAGAGGAATTAATGGACTAAAAGAGAACTCCAAGATAAGCAAGATCACGATCCTATCAAACGTGTTTCAAGGTTTACACTGTTTGCGTTTCATTCGTTTTGACGCGTTGATTATCAGTACATCCGTTTTCTCAAGACAAGCGACGGTTGGACAAAGACTTATAAATTTTTGTACATTTTTTATATTTTTATACATGTAAAAATTTAAACATAACTTGAAGAAAACAGACTTAGTGTCGAAATATTGTTGAGCACTGTCAAACATTGTGGCTTTTCTTTTATAAAATTGTGCTCTTCGCTCAGTGTTGAAAAATATTGGAAGAATTACGTCAATCATTTTGTTTAATAATAATAATAAAAATATGTGAAAGATGCCTAAAAGCTAATAGACCGAAAAGAAAGAAAAAATATTTTTACAATGATGTTCACTCTGTACAAGGCCCAAGAGCTACTAGAGATAGAGGATTACAGTGTATGAGGCACAGTTTATGAAGATATGGGGGAAGATAAGTGAACCCAAGACTTGAACAAGAAAGTAGTGAGAGGAAAAGCGTCCTCCCGGGAGGGTGAGGTCACATAGCAGAAGTAGCCTAGTGTTCTCTAGAAATAAAAAAAAAAGTACGTCGCAGAAATAAAACAGACACAGGGATAACAGTGAAAGTATGGTAAATTGTACATTAATATCATATAATTTGTTTAATTTTATGTGTATTGGTGTGTGTGTTATTGGTTACAAGTATTTCATGATGTATGTAAGGATAGGAAGAAATTATTTCGTATTATTACACGCCATGTCACAGAGATAGAAGTTGGACGCGTGTTGACTGTCCCAAGGTTGTTAGCGAAGAGATTAAACTCAACGTCTTTTTTAGAGAGATCCGTATTTCCGGCAGGAACTGTTTTTGTTGGATACTGGGAAAATTTTATAATTTTTATTTAATTCATTACATACAAAGTTTTTATGTTACTGTTTTATTTCATTTATTATTTTCTTTATTATCATTACTTTGTATTTTTATTCATTTATAATAATAATAATAATAATGATAATAATAATAATGTCCTTACAGGAGTCATTTCCAAAAAGAAGTGACTTTCTCAGATTTATCATAGCATTAGTTAAAGATTATCGCTGATAAAGAATATGATAGAATAATATAAGTTTATTGAAATTTGAAGCAATACTATAACATTATAATAATTGGTGCACTGGTTACGATAAAAATGTGCAAACAAAAATAGTGTAACAGAATGCGAACGCCAGGTCCAGAATGGTCAGCGATGGGCGAAATGCATTCTGACAATAATGCATTGCCTTTGTCTGGGTTTTGAATATAAATTCGAAATGGCGTGAATTCAACAGAGGGTCACAAGAATTCTGAAGAGCTCTCGATATGCCTTCCACACCTAGGTTTGTGACCGGCTAATACCACCCTTGGAGGGATGAAGAGCCAACGTATGCCATGCTTTCCTGTCACGCCAGTTCTCCTACTGCCTCTTAGAATCCAAGCTACCATTCTTAATTAAACGAATGCCAAAATTAAATGGCCCATTTCGTTTATACCGTTTTATTTAGTAGCGTGAGGATCCCATAACACAGCAATAGGAGTATTATCAAATGTAAAGAAAACAGAAGCACCGTAAAATTATCGCTTAGCATCAGAATGTAAAATGAACCTGGTAAGTGACTGAAATAAATAGAAAGTTAAAGTAGATAACAATGATAAATGTGGTTTTCTCTCAGAAGTTTAACCAAGACTAAGTCAAATCTCTCAGGAGATTCAATGAAACAATTCCAAGTATTCTAGTAATTATAGACATCTGTCAACCGCATTATTTCAAAAGATGAACATATGTATGAAGCTTTTTTCTTTTCCTTCTAACAAATTGATCTATCTAATATTAAATATGAAAATAGAAAAATAACTTCCGAAAGAGTTAATGTGTCACACAAAGAACGCATTTTCTATGGCAAGATTACACGTCATTATACATTATATAATAACACCAGGTGTTCATCTGACCGGCCATTGCTGATAGTTTCGCACGTGCACTTCATCAGGCGGTCGCTTGTTGTCTTTTGTTGATTTTTTTTATCATTTCACCCCAAGCAAGGCAATAGTGCCAGAGAATAAGACGACTTTAGTGCGGAGAAAAGGAAATAAAAATAGGGTTCAAGAAAACAGAAAATGGTGATTGACGCTGCATTTAAATGTGTGAAAATCGTAGGTTGATATCCATGATCTTGAAACATTTAAAAGCAAGAAACAGGAGGAGGAGATGTGCTGATGATTTTAAACGTCTGACTTTCCATTGTTCTGTTTATTATTTTTACTTCGTTCCAAAGAGGTTGATAACTACCCTTTTTCATCCATACATGATCAGCCATTCCTGATTTCATTGTGTCACGCCTAATTACGATTTTTCGATATTATTCTAGTTTTACCTTTACATTCTTTACCATAATTATAAACTGAGATGGAGTGTATACACAGTTCTTGCTTATTTTCTCCGTCTTAGGTTTAACTTTACAAAGATTTACCCATAGGGTGGAGTCGCTGCTGGATATTGTTCTGATGAATGGATCGGAAATAAGAATCTTTTCCGATAAACCCGTTGATGTAAGGAAGGCAAGACAGTGGCCAAAACCTTGTGATAGCAACAGCTACAATGATGGGGATAACAGATGTCGTAAAAAAAATAGTGTAAATAATATGTAATTTTATTCTAAAAGATATATTGATATATTCTTTACAGTAGCAATCATTGTGTAACGGTATTACATGCATCTTTAATAATTTGGCGTTTAATATCTAGAAAATATTAAATTTTAATGTCAGCCAGCAACCATATTCTTGTGCCTGTACTTATATCTATTGATATATCCACGCACACACGTATCACTTTCAAAGTTATTTCTAATTTCTTGATGATAAATTTTTGATCATTACGTCACGCAAATGGTGAATATATGTACATACGTAAAAATATACGTGGGTGTTAATTTGGACACGTTGCAAATGTTTTTAATCGGTTGCCAAGTATTTACTTCATATAGACTTCCGCTTCAGACAGGAAGTCGGCCGAAGCTTTTTTGGCGTTCTGCCACGTGACGGGTGTATTGTTCCCTCAACTTCGTTATGTATAGCCCCCCCTCCACCACCTGTGGGTTCCACTAGGTTTTCTTTTATAACAAGATTTTTTCCTCTAATTCACCCTATTTACCAGTCACTTTATTTCTTTTCTCACGCCTCCCTCTTTATGGACTGTTCATTCTTACACTAGCGTCACTTATCACCTTTTAACTTTAAAAAAACAACAAAAAATCTTTGTTTTCATTGTTAACTTAGATTCAAACTGGTTTTTATCACCAAATATAACTCTCATATATATATATATGCGTATATTTCGGCAGCATGTTTTCATTGAGATAAATTTGGTTGTACAGTTTAGACATTTGAAAATGAGTAAACAGAATATGTCTAAACTGTACAACAAAACATTAAAAAAAAAAATTAATGAAGTAGTTTGTCTGATGATCGCGAAAGCGTGAAGCCCTAAGTCACAAACACATATCCATACAACTGAATATATATATGTGTGTGTGTTTGTTTGAAGCGGGCACAAAACGATTTGAACTTGTTCTCTCTATAGCTGAATAACTCAAAGGCTTTTTCAGTGATTCTTGCGACAAATGGTATCAATAAAAAAGAAACTTAATTAGTTTAGCGGTGTTTTAGATATTAAACATTTTGTGGGATAGATAATTCTCCCATTTTGTTACACCCATTTCATATATATATATATATAATTCACTTAAATTTTATGAGATTCTAGTTCAATTAAATCGTTTATCATCGATTATTACAACAATAAAACGCAAAAAATCCGACAAACTGTAGAAACGATTGCAAATACCATGTTGAAAAAATATTTTACCACCAATACATTTGACTGTCGACAAAATCTTCTTTATAAAAGTACGTCAATGTAAGCTGATCTATAAACTGATTTCTTACAAAGAATACATATTCTATTCTAATAATCTGATCGGCATTAAATAATCCATTGAAGTTGATATACCGTAAAACAAAATAAACATAAACAACAATCTCACTCATCAGCCCTCTATATTGAGTGACTCTTGGGCTTTTTTATTGAGTAAACTAAATAAAAAGCTTAAGCATACAAAAACCACCATCAATGAAAGGTTACGAAATGTATGATCTAACATTAGATATACTTCATATATAAATAAAGAACAAGGCAAAATTTGCCAGGCGAAGACGATATATATTAATAAAAAAAAACGATGTGTCACGCTGAAACGCAACATTTTAGAAAAACAGTGTATATGACGTATAATTCTTTGATAATGGTTTACGAGAAGAAAAATAACCCTGCCTTTGGCCAATTTATATTTAACTATATACCTAAAAACCTGATATATTCGAATATTTTTGCAGGGGTACAAAATTTAATTAAATCTTTAAAATGTACATGATAAAACAAGAAAAATTAAGATTTTAAAAAATTACAATTATCGTAAAGTGGTCATATCGAAACACGATTAATTTAAAAGCAGTTAAACCAGTTTATCGATTCTCTCTCAATATATTCAAAATCTATAGCAAAAAAATGTTCATATTAATATATTTTCGTTTTTCATCTGTTTCGATTTTATATTAGATCTAGAATCCTAATTTTATGGAATATGCTTTTCAATGGATGATGTGCCTAAAATATTTGGTCGAGACTGGATTTCTTGAGCATTATTCCCTTTAGTCTTGTCAGTCACGTTAAAGCATTTCCGATTTTTTAAAATTTTGCACTCAATGAACGGCCATAAAACCGACTTTTGGGTTTCATAACGTATGAACATTTGGTGTTATTTTTTAATTCAATTGCTTTCTCTTTAGTACTGCTTTTTTTCTTCATTTATATTTTGTCTCCTTTCAGTATACTTTGTCTTTCTATTCTTTAATTCGGTTTATATATATAAAAGAAATATGTTGTAGTGGTTCCAACGAGAGAAAAGTATGTATATTAAAAAGAAGGGGGGTGCCGCAAACGTTTTTGGTTGTAATGTGGATTTATTGAGAAAAAATATTATACTTTGTTTTACATAATTTCACGACACGTGTTTCTCGATAACGTGTTTCTCGATAATGTCTCATATCGAGAATATTCCACATTGAACATGAAGAAAAATTAATTATTTTAATAATATGTAGAAATCTCCACTTTCACCTGAAGACGGTTCGAGACCAGAAACACGTGTCGTGAAATTATGTAAAACAAAGTATAATATTTTTCTCAATAAATCCACATTACAACAAAAAAACGTTTGCGGCACCTTTTTTTTTAATATATATATTATATATATATATATATATATATATATATTTAAATTAATTTTCATATCGTTTTTCCTCTTTGTCCTTTTTTTTTTCATTCATCTTTTACATTTGTCCATTTTTCTTTTAGTTCATTACTTTCAGTCCCTCATTTTCTTTTTTCTTTCTTTTTTTTGTCCCGGTTTTTCCTTTGTATACTGTAGTGTCGTATGCAAATTCGATAGACAAGTATAAATATATAACTGGTGAACTTAGGGGGCTATGCCTAGCAAACCCGGTTGCTATTCAGGACACGGAGAATTTTAATTCGACTACTAATACGCAAAGAAATATGTAAAACATAACATTTCTTTTTTGTTGTGAGCCTTTCTAAGCTGAAAGTTTCCATATTTATTTTTGTCCTCGTTTTATCTCTTCTGCTTTGTTACTCTTTCCTCTATGTCATTTCCTTCTTTTCTCTATGCTTTTTATTCACTCAATGAAATACCTTAGAGCCACACAAGGTAGAAGGCTACCGAATGAAGTTGTTGCAAGAGCGTACAATTAAGGACTAAGAGGTGCATATTATAAGGACATATAGGATCATTAATTCATGATCCCAGGCTTGAAGAGGGAGAGATTTTATAGGGCGATGATTTGTTTGTTTCAAAGGACACACGGCAAAGGACAATGTCATTAATAACATTTGCACGAGGAATTGCTAAAATGTTATCAGCCCTGCCAAAATTGGCTTCCAAAATACAGTCTTATGTTAAATGATGATAAATATTTATTATTTAACATCTTTCACATTAAAAAATCAAAAACATTTAGATGTCATTATATAGTAAATAAATAAATTGTTAAAACTGGACACAGACTTTTGTAGAATTCGGATCCGCTCTTCAAGGATAAAAGATGGAAGTTATTTACAGATATCATGAATGATATATATCAATAAGTTCAGGAGGAGCGAATACCATTTTTGAGAAACTCAATGAGGAATTTTAAATATTTTATTTACGGGGATAATGTGATAAAGTAAAAAGTTTGTCAAGACAACGCGTTTTACCTCCTTCTGAAAGCATCTTCAGATCGGGAAGAGAGAGACAGTCGCGTATTGTAAGCGAAGTGCGATAGAATTTTGAAGAATAGGTATGAAACGTTAATGTCCGCTAGATTAAAGAAATTAAGCTACTGCCAGTAGACCCGTCTTTTTCTCTACTTCGTGTATTACATTGTGCTATTGCTGCTTTTGTGACGGTGGGGGATATTGTAGAAGCTTGGTCTGAGGTTGATTAATGAACATTTTATTTGTTCACTGTTGAGGGGTCCACCCCTTTTTACACAAATGGACTCACCCAGTATATACATATACTACTGCTACGGGAGTAAGAGAGGCAGAACCGTCGAGTCGATTTCAGAGTGACAGAGTAAAAGGTTGTAGGTAACCGGAAGAGTGAGGGTGAGGTAACAGCGTTGTAGGAGTGACAGTGAGCGAGCACGTAGACTCAGTAAGAAATCATACAGCGATATTCAATACCAAAGACTGTGTGTGTATATATATATATATATATATATATATATATATATATATATATTGCTACTAACGTGTATTCCTGGAACTACTAACCTGTTTTACCAGTTTGTATTATTACGTTAATACATTATTTTCATATATTCATTCCTGGCGTTTGTTATTTATTGGTACCGGATTTCAACCCGGAATCCACAACATTCACTATTTATGATTTACTTCCTAATACTGAGCACTTTACTAACGGAGACTGCTGTCCTAAAATGAATTATTCTTCAGATATACACTGATCTTATTATTATAATCTTTATTATTATTATTTTTGACGAAATACAATCTTTGTATTCTTTTCAACAACTTATATATATATATATTGAAAAGATTAAAAAGTTGAATAGAACACTACCGGAGATATATACATGTTTTAGTTCGCTGACTTAACTACCTGATGAGACCTTGGCGGTCGAATCCATGGTAGTGTTCTATTTAGCATTTTAATCTTTTGATATATATATATATATATATATATATATATATATATATATATGGATAAAAATATAATTTTAAGCTATGCTATCTTTATGGGTAAAAAATGTGCTGAATATCAGAGATGGAGTTTACATAAGTATAAAAGTGGACATTGAGGTTAACGCCGTGCGGCGATTGTGTTTTATGCTTGAATACATTCTTAAAGTGAAAAAAGAATAAAACGTGAAGTTTAAAATAAAATTACATCAAAACAAGTCACAAAAGGTAAAAACGGCCAACAAGCTGTAGGCAAGGACCAAGGAGTCAACTTTTATATGCCAAGAATTTATTATTATTATTATAGTGCGTCTTATTTAAAAGAGAAAATAGCCACACTCTACCAATCTCTTAAATAAAAGAAATTTTGTCAAAATAAATAAAATCTTCAAGAAGATTCTGACTTGCAGCTAATTATAACTCAATATAATGTATGATTGGATTTAACATTCTGTTCCTTATAAGAGCATGGCATCGTTCAATTTCGCTTGACAACAAATAGTCAACTATTTTGGCTGGGTTCATTTTTTTTTTTTTGTAACCCGAGACTAGTCCTGAACTCGACGGAAAGACAGTTCAGTCAAAAGATGAGGAAAGCGGTAAGCTTAAATATATTAGCATCCTCAAATGAAAATAGAAGAAAATGAAGTGTAAACAATCACCTTGAGGATCAGCTGACGTAAGACATTGTTCATTCGAAGTAATTTTTTTGATAGCAGCGGAGATAAATCCTAATCCCAAAAATAGGATCAAATAACCAATCATTAGAATTTATTTTGTAATAATTGTGTGTGTGTGTGTGTGTGTGTGTGTGTGTGTGTGTGTGTGTGTGTGTGACGGATTCTCTTGCCGTCTTCGACGTATCAGGGTTCAATAGTTCAGCTCCTAGAACGGAACTGCCTGATTACTTTGCACATCCAATTTGACTATAATGATTAAGGATTGTGCAAAACCATTCACAATTTTTTTTTTTTTTTTACAGAGAAGTGGTGCTCAGCGTGCCATGACATCCTCACGCAGCACCCACCCACCGCCGAAGTTTTCAATTTAGAGTTGTTCTCCTCCGAAAACGTTTACCAACCGTGGCTAAAGAGCTCAGTCTATCTTGCTATTTATGACATCGCTGTGTTGAGGGTGTGTGTGTGTTCGACAGATTCTATATCTTTTCCAAAACTATTGACATGAAACTGATTATAACGGAAACATCTGGAAAACTTGTATCGCCGATTTCTCAATCTTGTGCCACAAGCCATGACACTAGCTTCACATCCTTTTCAACCATCTGAAGATGACAGACACCAAACAGTAAGGATTCCTATATCCTCATTGTCGATATCTACAAACGATCGATTTTCAATATCGAGCACCCTTCCCCTATAATAATATAAGCTTTTAAACCAATATATACATCACTTTAAATGTTACTTTTAGTGGATACTCATAGACGCTCCGTTTATATTTATTTACGTCTACCGGCCTGGATATTTGAGGAATGTTATTAAAGAAAAAAGTGCGTCCTCCGGACCTGCTACTTCTTTTAATATCATTCCTAGAATACTCAAAGGGAGTAGACGAAAATAAATATACTATTTTAAACACATCATTATTTTATTTATTTTCTATACTTTCATATGTATTAGATTTTGGTATTTGAAATAAAGATTTGGGTTAGGGATTATTAATTGCTTCGCCTTTTGAGTAGAGATGCGGCTATAGGAAACTTAGGAGGAATTTATTTTCTTGCCTGCATTTAGAAATTAGTTCCGATATTCCATCTAGAAGTTTGTATTGTTCTGAAAATGAGATTATTGCTATTTTCTCCTCAAGGCAAATATAATATTTTGGTTCGTTGTAAGCTAGTGCTGTTTTCCTTTCTTTTTATTTTTGTGATTCTGTCTACATTATTAGAGTATTGAGCTATTTGAATTTGTTTTGTGAGAGTAGCGTCACTTTTCGATGATCTTTTCTAGTCATCCTTTTTCTACTTTATCTGGATATTCTGATAGAGTAGCTTCGTATTTTACAGTAGTTTGTAGGCATTTACTGTATATTGGCCATTCGGAGTTTCTTCTTTTGTTATAAAATAGTGTTGCGAGCGATTTCTGTTTATTGCTAATTGTCCTGTTACTTTTGCTTTTTTTTTAAGATTTGTAGCAGGTTTTTAGATCAATTATAGCTACGTTTAAGATTGTTGAATATTTTGTAAAGCTTGCTTAAATTTTGGAAGATTTTGTCAATGAAATTGACCAATATCTATATCTATAAAAGACAGGATGTTTGTGTGTGTGTGTGTGTGTGTGTGTGTGTGTGTGTGTGTAACGAATGCACGGCCACAATTATCGACAGATTTGCACCAAAATTTACATGCACAAAGTTAGCGGCAAGGCTAAGACCGACTTTGCATTTCCCAACTCCCATCGATAGTGGAAATAATCAATTTTTTTATGCTTCTACGGCAACTTTCATGTAGTTTGCGGCCATTTTCTACTGGCCAGAGTGAGAGCCTATAGCTGGCTGCCATGAATAGGCGGGAAGATTCTATTGGCCAGCATGAGAGCTAACAGCTGACTGACACGAATGTTAACTAGCATACTAGCATGCAAAAAAATCGATAGCTGCATTCGTCACAAGTGGGAAAAATTTAAATCTGCATGGCACTTTACTCCAATTGGCTCATTCGCTTGCTTAAACTCAACGTTGATTCTGATTTCGCAGAACTGGGTTGGGTGTGAAAAAGTATTTGTTGTTAACATTCTTTTTTCATTCGGTTTTTCCAGTTACGAGTCCTTTTTTAAAGCTGATCGTTTTGTGTTCATTTTGTTTAGGTCTTTTTTCGTAACAGATTTAATGTTTGGTATAGGGCTTAGAAAAATTCGCAGTGTGAGATAGGCAAGAAGTATGGCATGTAGCAACATCAGCATGGCAAAGTGCACTTCTTTAAAGGCAAGGAACGGCAAAAATATTTTAAGTCAAGTGATAGCGATTGCTGTACGAGTCGTACGATGTTTGAATCAAGCACGTGCAACGCCGGGTCATGCTGCTAGTTGGACATATATTTATTGTTTCATTTCATTTTACGATGAGCTTAACGATATCCTTTTTATCGGTTTCATTTTTTTGAAATATTGTGTCTGGATATCAGTTTTATTCAAAAACTACTGTATATTAGTATCCCTACATAATCGAATCCCTTCGTGGACAGACAGACTTTCAATTTCAGCTTTTATAAATATATATCAATGAATAGACTGAATAAATAGTATAAAATAGCAAGCACGTTTGAAAACGTCTGAAACGAATTCCACTAACGAAAATCAAAACAAAGCAAGCTGCTGCTCCAAAAGTTTGAACAATCAAACGAAACGAAAATCAGAAAAAAACATATATACAATAAAAATAAATAAAAGGAAAATCACAGCTTAAAAACACAAAACAAAAAAAAACAAACAAACTTGAAATCGACTTGGACTCGCCAAAGACGAAAAAATATTGCAAAAGAATTAATGAGAAAACCTAATCGGGAAACAATCCACGTAAAAAGGGCATCACCGACTTGAATATTAATTCATGGCGCGTTTGTGCAGTCAGGTCATGGCGAAAGCGCGAAGAAAAAAATCCGAGGAAAGTCATTTCATTTACCGGACACAAGACAGGAATCGAGAGAAAGAAAGGAGGTGCAACCGGAAAGAGATGTGATTCATTAAAACCTGGATTTTTGAAGCGACACCCCAGGGTTTGAACTGGTGAAGTGGGGAATGATCAGGAACAGCGAGGTCAAAAGTCGGAAAATGTTCAAGGCAATTCACCACTTAACTTGAAAACGGTGTTAGTGAATTTTCAACTTATTAAAATATCGGTCTACGATTACCGACCAAGTTAGGTTAGTTGATAGTTTTTTTTTTTTTTTGATCACAGATTTCAAATAGTAATGCTTGAAGCTCGTAGATGAAACGTTACTTTAACTTGTATCGTTACCTTTTTTTTTTTTTTTTTTTTTATTATATCACCGGTGTTTTTTTTTTTTTTTAAATCCGTTACAGTTATCAGTTTTGTTCTCATTTTCCTTACAAGTTCTTTGCTGTTCACATGTTCCATCCATGGAATTCTCAGTATCCTTCTGTAGTCTCCTCTGAAATTGTGAGGAAATCGTCCAGCATTCATTGCTATATAGAATGATTGATATTTTATGAAAGTGCATGATTATGATTTTGTTACTAACGAAATTTTTCTGTCCCTTCATATGGTATTTTCTTGCGCATAATACGAGACAATTTGAAAGAAAATTAAAGGTAAAAGCGGGGATCGTATTATACACACGTAAATGTCTTCAGAATGTGTTTTTTTATTATACTTAGCGTGAAAAAAGTCTTATTTAAAACAGCACAATTGCAAACACACTCAGCACAATAGATAATAAAACACAGATCATGCAGATTTGTTCTTTGGGAATTAGCAATATTGAATGTCTTTCGTCACAAAGGCAGGAAATTCACTCACATTGAGTAAATAAATGGACGGAAGAAATACACAAGATCAATCATGTCTTCATAACTTAATGTTACAACAAAACACATTTCTCCGAAAATAAGTTTTGAAACGGAAATTAGAAGAAGAAACATGCAATGGCTAAACACCCGTTTCATTTCTCATCTTTAATATCGTGAAAAATTAAATATTTTAGGGATATATTTGTACAACAATGACATTTTAACAGATAATATGGTACCATTTAAAAAATGCATATGGATGACTGTACCACGGGGCAGTATTCTACCAGATTATGTAATTTATTTCAGAAACACGGGATTGTATTATAATGTAATACTTTGTTTAGCTTTTGGAATCACCTTACGCTATTCCAATTCATCTTCGTATTTCAGTGCCACGTTTTTCAACATCTATTAAGCAGAACGATAATACATTGTGTCATCTTACAATTTATGCTAACTCATTTCTTCTAACTTTTCTTTACTACCTTGTCTCGGAGTGTGATTACAAATCAAAATAATATTAAAAAACTATTAATTATGGATAGATAAATCTTCATGTTACTATATGCAATATAGGTTTGTTTTAATTATTAATTATATAATCGGTCTGAGAAACTTTCTTGCGGTCACTTTTAAAGTTGCCATTATGAATATGTCTTTAAATAATATGAGACTATTACGAACAAAGTTAAGCAAAAATTAGATTTTTCAATCTTGCATTTGTTTTCACATATTTTAGTTAATATTATCAACCATGGATAGAAATTAAGTTATTGTTTATTCGTAAGTTATTATTATTGGTTTTGACCTGGCATCTCGGCTTCATTCACATTCTAATTTGCCGTAACGTAGTTTCCTATGATTTTTCTATAAATACTTTCATCGTAATTGTTCTGATGAACTCTCATCATTGGTACCTAGACTATATGAACTTAAGCGCAATTGACGGAAAGTCATCATTTTACAGTTGAAATGGCTAGATGGAACCTTAAGTTCTAGGCTAATACTTTCTTCTCTGGCACTTCTCTAGTGGAACGCACACACGGCCTCCTGCCTCCCAGTCAACTTTGATCTTCAAAAGTGTAAATGTAATGTCAATCGTTATCTTCTGTCTTAATTCCTGTTCTTTTATTGTTCTCTCTCTCCTCAGCAATGTTTTTCACTTATTCTCTAACACTCAGTAACCTCTTGCGTCTTAGTGGCTTTATTGCCTTGCTTTGAATGAAATGATTAAAAATGAGAAAGTATTTGTTATAACTTACAAAATATGGGAAACTGATGTATGTTATTGTAAGCACTGCTTGAACAGAATTTAAACTGCATCGAAATTTTTACTCTTAGAAAAACTTATTAAAAGGTAATGGTTAATGTTCTAGCGACAACCTCGTGTTTTATTACGTTTGCACTCGATAGCAGCAGTATTTTAAACATTGTAAATCGTTTTATAATGAATTATTCAAAGATAAGCAAAAATTGCACCTGTTGTGTTTATATATCTTTTTTTCAATATTGAATGAAACTTTCAGAATATGCAAGGCAAAATCTAAAATGAAAAATGATACCAGAAATGCTTTGTTACAGAATGTTCCAGATTTCTGAAAATGGGAAAGGATTCTCAGCAACGTAACTGTTTACTGGAAAGAATTTAAAGATATCTTAACACCGATTCTTTTTAAATGATAAAAAATGGTTAAATGAAAATTATTTACATTTTTCTCCAAATAAATAGTTCCAAGCACTAACTTTAAAGAAAAAGTCTTCATTTACAGCACAGAGACAGATATTGAAGGTTATATTTTGGTCTAAGAACGCTCAAAATATTTTTCATGTAAAATAATGGTAATTGCTTCTTGGCCACTTGAAAAATAGGAGGAAACTTGTACTTATATTTATTTAGAAATGTAATATTTTGAGACTAATTTCACTAAGTGTAACATCCATTACTACAGCTTTATTTTTCTAAAAACTCTTTATTGGATTATACATGCGCATTATATATTAGCAAATATGATAAATAAAAACAGTAATATTGATGTTCCAACTCGTAGAGCAAGTGATAATGCATTTGTTTATTTTACTTTAAATGGAAGGAGGGGTCGAACCTAATCCCTGTCGCTATCGACTTCATGGAGATCCCAATGTTGAAATTCTGATACATGTTAACCTGATCATTTTGGAAATATTTCCTCTTGTGATCTTTGACCTCATGAGATTATCACACAAATCACACATTTTCATTCAATTCTCACACAATTTGCCTTCTGCTAAATGTACACGCATTCTTTTGTATCCATGAGTGGCTAACGGGAAGCAAAAACCGATTGTATTGATGAATTGTAACATTACAAATAGATTGTTTCAAAATGTAAAGATTAAAGACGGTATTAGCAATCAGTTATGCAGACTATGATAAACTTTTCCGAAAAACACTGGATATTCGGAAAAAAAAAAACAAAAAAAAACAAAGAATGGATTATATGATTTCAACTATATTTTTGGAGAGAAAAGCGAAAAATAAAAACGGATTTGATTGATTACCGTAATTTCATCAAAAGTTCGATATAAAAAAGCCGACAAATTAGTAAATACTGTCTTTGTTATGAGCATAGAATCACTTCTTCATTTATTTTGGGTGACTTTTTAGGATGATTTCAGCAAATCAATTCTTGGTTCGTTAAGTCAAAATTGCAAAGAACAAAAAGAAATGCAGTGGTAAAAATGATCAATATTACAAAGAAATCAGCAGGAGATAAAAGAATCAGCTAAGAATATTCAGACAATTTAAGTACGAATTTAACAGCCAAATAAGAATAAGTCGGTTAAAAAAAAGGTTGTGGTAAAAATGTTCAAATACGTCTAACAATGAAAGTACTTAATAAAAAAAAATAAAAAAAGAACGATAACGCAATTATTAGCGATACAACTGAGGACATCAACTACAATAAATCGTAGGAAAATAAAAAAAAACGAGTTTCAGAAATACAAATATCCCCACTTTTCGAACATTCTCTTTACACTACTTCGTGTCTACGAAATATATACCTTAATAAGCTTTCTCCACTGGTTTTACAAATAGCGAAACTAGAATAAGCAATTACCATTACTATTAAGGGGAAGATAATCTGAGCGTTCTCAAACAACAACAAAAAAAAACAAAACACAAATAACCTTCGATATCTATCTGTCGTGATGCCTTAGATCCATCTGGGTCGTCTGAAACGGAAGGGTTTACAAAAAACCAAAAAAAAAAAACAACAAAAAACAACAAAAAAAAAAAAAACAAAACAAAAAACCCCCAAAAACAGCATCAATAAAATATCAAATTTAAGAACAAACAGATATTTAATTAAAAAAAAAAAAAGAAAAGAAAGAAATTACACGCTGTTAGGGGAGGATGCTAATACGCGGTACTTGGAAATGATGGAACACACATAGCAATAAACATGAAACTCCTTGATAACGGTTTATCAAAGCCAAAATTACTCAAACATTGTATAATTTATTTCTAAATATAATCCGTAACCAGGGAACTGATGAGAAATATGCAGAAAATAAATTAAAAAAAAAAGTCCTTAACAAAGAACATAACTGTCTTTAAACGTAAAACATACGCGAGCAAAGTAGATTTAGTTTAATACAAATTTGGAAAAATAATTTTTGTTGCTTGAACCAACTGCGGATAAATAAAATTCATTTTGCGATTCCGCGGATGGTGAGTTTCTACTGAATGTAACTATACTTGACTGTAACAGAAAAATCGTGCATTTTATTCTACAGATATATACACAAATGAACTATATGAATATACTTTTTTCAAGATGTATGTTTTTGCTACCAGGATTAGTTGACCAATATTACTCTGTCTCTCACTCATTTTAATCATCGTGAAATACCAGTGATGCGACCTACAGCCAATGTGTATAGGTAATACTAGAAAGTATAAAAAGGGAATCCATAACTTTTTCACGGTTTCTAATGCAACCAGAATATATATATATTATATATATATGTGTATATATGTATATATATGAGAAAAAAAGCCTAAGACTCGAACCTCAACGTCGATAACCCTCATAATACTGTGAGTTAATTATAGCTAATAAAAAAATGAAGGTTTGCGTTCTACCTCCTATCTGGTAACTGCCATTGTACGTTAACAGATAAAGAAATAAAATGAAAAAAAAAGTTAATGACAGAAAAAGAAAGAAATGTGCTACATTTAAGTTTCTCTAATTACCGACGGACGTCTTGCCTTCCTCTCAAGATAGACATCTTCAAAACCGATCCTTACATAATTTGCTGTGCATTTATAACTTTTATTCATTCGGCACGGATGGGTAGATAAATTATGCAAAAAAAAAAAAAAAATTAAAAGTGTCCGAACATGAAAGCTCTTAATAGCCAAACACTCCAAGGGTGGCTGGCTGTTGGGTACCTGTCTTCAAGCAACACTTAACCAGTCAGACAATTACAAGTGGAAAGAGTTCGATCCTCACTGGATGATTTATCAAAATAGCTGTGTCAGATCAAGTTAAACTTGGAAGGTACCCAAAATAGTTACCGCCTACAGTGAAACTATAGTGAAAGTATTCTGGCAAAATATTACTGGCGTAGTGATTTCAGTCCTCATTGGGATCTACTATTATAGACAAAATATAAAGTTTGAGTTTAATTTTGTAAATGACCATAATTATCGTCGAAAATCGCTTATCTTGAGAGTGCTATTTCATTTTATCAGTTTTTTTTTTAAATGTTATATCCCTTGAGGGCATAGGTGATTGTGCCACCCCCAAAATTCATTTTCTGTTTTCGGTGAATTGTCTTTATTTTTTGCGAAAGAGTGGTTTCCCTTTGCCACTTCCAAGACTTGTTACCACCAAAAACAAGAGAACTCAGTCTACTCTGCTATTTAACCCATGACTGAGGGAATAGATTCATGCATGTTCTTGGAGGGGGGGTGAGGGACTGTGTGAAAATGTATGCAACGGAAAAAAACAAATTCGATCGCCAATTACTCTTTCCGTGTTGAAAACTTACGTTTAATCAGATATCATGTTCACTTCTAAAAGGAAATTTTACAATAACATTCTGATTTCATTGCATATATATGTCCTATGACATGTTTTTTGCTCAACCAATTCCATTTTTAAGGTATTAGAACTTGTTATTTAGATCAAAATAAAAACCAGGAATTGATGAAGCTGGCGTAGCTAAACAACAAAACATGTATACAACTCAAGTTGTGATCGGGAAAATGTTCTCTTTTTGTGCTACCAATGTTACTACGAGGTTGTGGCCTATAGATTCTACAGCCTTCTATAGTTTTCAGAAACTTTTTTGTACCATTAAATTGTTAAAAAATTATCTCACTCTAAACAAGGCTATTAAGACGCAAAGGATTACCGAGGAGAAATGAAAAAAAAATCAGATGACGATTGATGTTGCATTAATGTTTTTGAAGTGAAGAGGAAAACTAAAGGTCAAAAGAGAATTCCATTGGTCAGAAGTACGTAAGAAGAAACTATTAAAATTTAACTTACGGTTAAATTTAACATTTTCAGCAGTAAAATTACGAGACCTAACTGCCAATCTAGTACGAGGCTTAAATTCATGAAGTCGTGGTACTAAAGATGAAAGCTAAAGTGTTAGTGATCATGTAAGAAGAACGTTGCAGCGATCTATCCTAGATTCAGGTGGAAAATCCTTCAGAATTCTCGTTGACTATTAAGACGATACCATTTCCAGTATAGCTTATTCTATATTATATCCCAGGGATACTATTCAGTTCTTTGAATATTTACCATTTTCTTTTTGATAGAAAGATCTAAAATATACAGAGAGCCATGTGTGAACAGCTCTTGCAAAGATAACGACTTTTCAGGAAAAATTAGATACAATATTTGAGGTAGGGATGGTTAACCTCCAGGTCACCAGTACTTTAAGGTTTATTGTACGGATTATGGAAATACGTTCACTAAGTCATTTTATTTCAAAGATATCATAAAATATAAATAAGAAGAAACAAACAAGATGATTATTAAAAGAGTATGAACTTTGACCTTACTCGATTAAAATCTAAGTTTCATGTTTATGTCAAGAAAAAATTGTTTAAGAAATTAAATCTTAATTTCAATTGTTCTTTGATTTAAATTGTTATTCAGTATTGAGTTAAGGAACGACTGGAAATATTATGATTCGGAATTGAATTAAATTAAATCAAGTGAAAAAAAATCTTATTTTTATTTTTTAAAACCAATGTTTACATTGACTTGTGTCCGTAAATTAAATTATGTCGAGTTGGTATCTTTACTGAATTTTGATGAAGACGAAGACATTGCAAACTAAAAGGAAAAATAAAATAAAAATCCCTTTTCTCTATCTGGACAGGATCGAAATAAATAATATCAAATATAAAACATAATTTTGTATACTTGTAAAATCGAAGATGCATTAACATCATTAATATCAGTCTCTTTCCTCTTCTAATAATGACATCGTATCAAATAGTAGAGGGATTGATTCGTTTTCTACGGCTTATCAAAACTTTGTAGAGTAAAGATTGATATTCCCGTCTCACAGGACATCGCTTGCAGAGTGTGAGGGTTTCTCATTGGATGCTTTTTTCTTTTCGACGGTGTCATATCCTCTGGTTCATATTCCTCCGCGTCTTTTGAACAGGAGTAAATATTTATCGTATGTTTTCTGTTTAGGATTGAATTTTCGGTTCCTTCTAAGGTCTTTTTCATTCTCTTTAACTTCCAATAGTAGCCCCTTGCATCTTGTCCTCTTGCGTCCTAGTAGTTTTATCGCCTTGTTTGGGGTGAATTGATTAAATAAAAATTTGATAGATCTATATCAATGTTAATAAAGGGATGAGTGTAGCGTAAAGGAAAGTGGAATCGGCGTACCAAGATAAAATCCTGACAATGGTTGGTTTGGTTCAGTTTGCACTAATGCCCTTGATAGGAGTTAAGTTGAAGAGAATGCTGTACTGTGTTGGGTAGCAATCAATTCAGGATACGGTTAACTGAATTCATCCCTTCGTATTGCTTTTGATAGTAGTCAATTTAGAAAAAGGAAAACTAAATTCAAACCCTTTTAAGTAATATGGTAGACTGGTCTCTTTAGCTTTTGTAGGCCGTGCAGTCGAAGAGATGCTGCGGCCTTTAACACTTTTGATGCGATTTTTATGCTCTTGGTACATTTGACACGCACAAATTTTGGTAGACGCGTGTGAGTCCAAATAAAAAATAAAGTATAGAATTTGAACAAAGGAATATTAGATATATTGATAGGGCATTTTACAAAAGAGAAAATGATTGTTTGGTTGGTTGTTTTGTTTTATGGCATATCAAAACCTCAGTGGGTCATTTAATGCCAACAATTTTTTTTAAATATAGCGATAGTTTGGTAAAAAAAAAAATCTGTGTATGTATACATATATATTTGAACCCTTTTTCAATTAATATTTTTGAGTACAATCACATGTATTGCTGGTAATTTTTTTTTCCAAAAAGTATTGCAGGTTATTTTTTTTTTTTCAAAAATACATTGCTGGTAATAGTTCTTTTCTTCAAAAAATTGTTTCTGGTAATAATCTTCTACAAAGTACTTCTGGTACCAAAACCCATTCCTACACTTTCAAAATGCCTTCTACTTCAGTTCCGGGGTGAAACAATTGCCCATAGCCAGGACCCCAACAGGCGCCACTACCCCGGAACAGGGTGAACCCGGGAACACTAGCACTATCAAAAGGCGATTCCACGCCCCCTATTAGAGGCCATGCTGTTGGACGCAGTCCATCGTCCCACCCCGGACGCGGATGCAGTTTATCGTTATACCCAGGACACCACATTGTGGGGGGTCTTACCCCTCTGCAGAGGTGCAGTCGGCGTATTCTAGTATTCTACAGCCCCAGCCGACATGGCGGGAGGGAAAATGAGAAATGAAATTAAATGGGAAAAAGCTCAAAGCAGCCTTCAGTAATTTTAGCTGAGGTATTTACATTTTTGCCGGTGCAAAAAGTATTTACGCTATGAAAAGTCACCGAGAAAGCGGCGGATACTTTGAAATCTCTTTCTCCGCCTGTTATTATTGTCAGTGGGGTAGGAATTCAAAATCTCGCCTCCCCCCTCCTGTGATAATCTCCAGGTGACGGTCATTCAACACATTCTCAAATTAGTTTAAATAAAGTCAGTGAACTTATAAAATAAAATAAATACGGGGTAAAAGTGACTAATAACTGACATGTTTGAATAAAGATAATATTACTACAAGATGATTTACAAGAAAATTTCTAATGAAAGAAATACTATTAAAAAATTTATAATGTCTGACAATGTATTACTGAAGTAAATTGTGATGAATAATTTTCTAATGGATTCTCCGTTGATTTTCAAATATTTCGGCCATAGTAGATTTCACTGTTTTTATAACTTTTAATACATTTCATTTGTTGAAATTTTTATACTCCTGGTTCATTTGAGCCGTAAACAATTTTGGCGTACTCATTTGAGTACAAACAAAAACATATTAGCAAATATATTGATAGGGTATTTTAAAAAAATGAGAAATGTTCAAAAGCAACATTCAGTGTCTGTAGCTGGGGTACTTAATTTTTTTTTCCTTATGAAAAGTCACCGAGAAAGATATGGAATCCTTCAAGTCTCGCGCCGTCTGTTATTATCGTCAGTGGGGCGGTAATTCAAAATCTTGCCTCATGTGATTATCACCAAGGGGCGGTAATCCAACACATTCGCAAATTATTTTGGATACATTTCTATGATAGTTAACAATGGCTTATCTATAATACATTTCTAATAATTATAAAAATCAATGACACGAATTCAAATCCGTAAAAAAAAAGATTTAAAGCCAGCAGAATTTTTGTCAAAAAAATGTGCTCAAGATGGAACTAGGGTAACAATCAAGCACCCTATATTTTGACAGATTTTAAAACCTCTCATCAGTGTCAGAGGATTTGGTTAATCTATTGAATTATTACCAGACATCGTATTTACAATCTACGAAATATGGACAAATTTTGGCGGATTAGTGTGATTACATGGGGAAAATAAAGCATAGAATTTAAACAAATAATATTAGCAAATAAATTGATAAGATATTTTACAAAAGGAAAAATGAGAAATGAAATGCAATGTGAAGAGTTCAAAGCAACATTTAGTGTCTGTAGCTGAGGTATTTACATTTTTGAGTTTTTTTTTCGCTATGAAAAGTCGCCGAGAAAGAAGTGGATTTTTTCAAGTCTCACACCGCCTGTAATTACCGTCCGGGTAGGAACGTGTGTGGCGGTAATCGAACAGAGAAGGACCGTTTGTGTATTCAAACGATCGTAAATAATAAAATAAAATGGTCTATGAATTTTGAATATTGAAGGTGGATGGGCTCCATCAGGCGACCTTATTCTAAATTTACCTGTTGCTCGCACAATTTCAGTATATACTGGGCTCCAACAACATTAATGGGTCATGGGACTAACTATATGTAAAGAAATATATGGTCTTCTGTTGGGAATTGTTTTATTAAAGTCTGTAATGACTTGAAAATCTTGCAAAACTCGAAGCATTTATAAGCCAACAAAATAGATCTGTGTAATCGTTGTGTCCGAAGGCAATATGTTTACGTATGTATAGTTATAGGCGCGCTACATAAAATGGGGGGAGGGAAAATGCTTGGAAGACATCCGGCGAAAAAAAAAAAAAAAAGATGATACAAATACAAAAAAGATTTCAATGTGGAGAGTGTATTCATCCAAGCGTACTTTGTAGATTTGCTGAAGCGTTTCATATCTATAAAAGAAAGAAAAAAAAATCGCGAACTTATTTGCTATCTCGATATCTGGCTTGCATTTAAGCTGAGTCTGTTCCCACGCGCGCAATTCACTCTTTTCCTATCGTTTCTTAACTCAGCTGGTTATTCTCTTATTCTCTGTTTATCAATATTTACCTATTCATTCATCTTTCTCAGTCTTTTTATGTCTATATTTCCATCTCAGCGTGTTCATAGCGATACACCTACCTCGTTCTCATTCATATCAATAATTATCTCAGTCTGTTAATATCGATCACTATTCATACCTATCTCGGTCTTCATATCGATCTAGCTTAGTCTCTTCATATTGATCATAGTTTCCTCAAATCTCTTTCCATTTTTACTTACCTATATATCTCTCTTGATATCAATATCAATTCCACAGTCACCTATCCAGACTTCTCAGACTATCCTTATATACCAAACCACTTCGAAGAACCCATTTAGTGGCTGGTGGGTATTGCATTTTTTCATCTAACACTTTCTTAATTTCCAGGTACTGTACTCAGATATTTGTCTCAATCTCTCCATAGGCAGCGAACTCTCTCTCTCTCTCTCTCTATATATATATATTTTTTTTATATCATATATATATATATATTTTTTTTTTCAGTGTGTTAACTACTATCTAGTATCGCAGGGACACTACATCTAGGGACACTGCAGCCATAGCAGCAGTGGGGATTTATGGCAGGCTGGTTTGAATTCAGATTGTTTTTCTTTATGCTAGACTGGTTGCCAACCAAGGCTATATGGCTTAATCTGTCCTGTAATTTATCCATAACTGTAGAGTGAGGGAGGAGATAGATTCATGCCTTTACCCGAGGGTATTAGCACACAAGAGAATGTAATGAATTCGACTGGATTTCTTCAATCCAAGCCGTTATCTCCACATGTTCCTGTTTGTCTCAGGAATTCACTGATGTATTGGAAGAAAAGAGCTTATTCTTATCGCAAGTAAAACCAGGATACTTACATTTGTAACAATTTGTATAGAGACTAAAAAAGAAATATTTACTTTTCTCTCAACTTCAGAAGGTTTTCACATTATAAAATATGAAAAATATTTCGTAGTTTATACACAATCCTTTATTTCATTATGAGACATAATAGCGTTGTGACTTCCGATCGAGTTAAACTAAGATTATATATATATGTTTTCATTGAGATATGTTTCGCTGAATAATTTAGACATGTTCTGTATTTAATTTCAGTTGGATCCTTTTATATTCCCGCCTAAGCTTTTTGGTGTCGTTATTGAAGGACGAGAGAAAATCACCGTGTTGATATATATTTCCTATATTTCTAGTATTTTCGACATAGCACAATATTATCATCAGGGTATTGTTTATTACAAGACGAATATTATAGTGTTCGTTAGTGTTGAAGACAAAATTCTTGTGTCCATCTGAAAGTTAAATTTCTCACTTGTGGAGTGAAGAGCGCTGATTCAGTACATGATCGCTGACATTGTTAAAGAGGGCGTAACTAAGTATGATTTTGGAGAGCTTTTTTTTACGAAATAAGTAGCAAAAATATTTTTAGTTTATGTTTATTCTTTTCATGAAAAAGTACAGAAGAATTTGTCATGATTTTTTTTTAATAGCAAATGCGGATAGGTATGTTGTTGTAAATGTTTAGAAATGCTGGACATATTATTCAAATGAAAACTTAGCCGCCGAGACCACTTTGTTGTAGTGTGTCCAACATAAATATTATTTTCATCGTTGGAGATAAAATCTCCCAGAAGACATTTAAATTTATAAACGATGTTGGTTTTCTGCAACACAATTAGGCAAAAAAATTTCTGTAAAATTAGGAAAAAAAAAAAAAAAAAATCAGACACGACTGATTGAATAAATTACAAACATTATGTGTTTATTTTTTATCATAATCCTTTCATATTCACGAATATTTTTCTGCATATTACGATTAAATGAGGCATAAAATCAACTGTAACAGTGACAATCACTTATTACCAAAGTACTTTCCATCTCTGAGATCATGAAATACTACGAGTAGCTATATTATTCAAACGATGGATACTTATTCACATTTTAATGAACGCTAAAGTCTGTCATAGCGTTTAAAGGCAGAAAAAAAAACTCAGTAATGGATAGCCACACAGTTTTTTTTCCTTACCAATTGCCCCTCTGATGATGAACTCAGAAAGAGATGGAAAGTCCTTGGGAAATAAAAGTGATTCTCATTGTTGCAGTCCATTTCTTGCCTTATTTAATTGTAAAATACGGAAAAAATATTCGTGAACATGAAAGGATTATGATCAAAATAAGCAGACATAACGTTTGTAACATATTCAGCCATATATGTGTGTGTGTGTGTGCATGTATGTTTTATTATCACATTGTTGGATAATTAATAAAAGCCATAAAAATTTAAGCAAAATAAAAAGAAGCTAGATGATATTTAATAGACTATACACATTACACACAAAAATTTGTAGTTACATCAATGTGAACAACACTTTGGTCCGATGACATCCTAAAGGATGAAACGAATCACAGGAAAAGATTTTCCCCACTTTATCATTAATTTTCATATATATATATATATATATATATATAAAATCACAGGTGATTAATGAATTGTGGCTGGAGTTCATTACATTAACTTATGTGCTAATATCATTAGGAAAGGTATGAATCTATTTCTCCTCTCACATCTACGGGTAGGTAGCAGAACGAACTGGATTCTATAGCCTTGGTTGTCAACCGGTCTAGAAGAATGAAAAACTGAATTCAAAACTTTATATAGCCCTGGTGAAGCACATACTATGTACCTAATGAAAGGATCGTTCGCCTGATCCCAACTCCGGTCGACTCATATATTATATTTCATTGAATACGACAGAAAATATAATATACAACTAATATAATAGCATCATCTACATGCAAAAAAGGCTAAAAGATAATGGAAGCTTTATTAATAAAACAAACAACACTTAATAATATTAACTTTGAACATGGACATAATATCTTGACCGTGTTTTGAAAAATGAAAACATTTTATAAAACATACAACAAACTTTCTTATTTAACAGTTAAAATATTTAATCCTCGAAAATGGCTAAATGTATAGCCGAAAGCGCTCGGATAAAAAGAAAATTCGGACACATTTTATATAATTTATCACGCGAAAAGAAAAAACATATTAGATCACATGAGAAATTGTATAAAAAAAACTAAGTAAAAGCACCTTGTCTGTCGTATTCAATGAAATGTGCATGAAAGAAGGATTGCAGCCTAAATAAACAAATATATATATAAAAAGCTTGTTTTGACTAGAAGTTGGTATTTGATCCCAAATAACAGAATTTCAAAAGTTGATTTTGGCGTAAGAAAATTTTCCTATTCTTATATTGTTGGATTTGGATTCATCCAGTGTGATTGTTACCAAGCAAGTTTTGCTGACCACTAGCAACTAGCTATCATAATATTATGGCCTTATGCCTTCTCGATCTTTCTCTTAGTAAAAATTGTTGATGCCTTTAAACGTATGAATGAATTCAATTATTTCGTCTCAACAAAGGGAAAAACTGGGAAAGAAAGGATAAAGAAAAAGAAACCAAGAGAAGAAAGAGGAAAAAACAAAAAAAATCAACAATAATCATTTTGAATAAACAACATCTACATATTTAGCCTAGGAATGCGAAGAAAATCGTTTTCGTGTGTTGCACAAAGATTTTGATAAATAAGTCGGTGAAAAAATTCAGAATTTCGTCAAGTAAATTTCCTGTTTTATCATGTCGACACACAAATATATATATATATATATATATATATATATATATATATATATATATATATATATATATATATGTGTGTGTGTGTGTGTGTTAGATTTATTTTTTTTTGTCTTATTAGTTTTCCTTGCTTCACATCGAAGAAGAAGTTCGAATAACATGAGACTGAAATTAGCAGATGGAGACAGATGTCCCCCAGGGGGATGGGCTAGGAAAAAAAAAAAAAAAAAAAAAAAAAAAAACTAGATTAGCACTCGAGCGCACACATACACATCTGCACGAGCATACATGCTGACATACAAACGAACACACACACACCCTATCAAACGAATTTGGACGCTTGTATGTATTTTACATCCGATATGAAGTGAATTTCGAGTAAATGTAGGTTTGGGGATGTGGGGGATGTGAAACCGATATAAAGATGAATTCTGTAAAAACCGAGAGAGAGAGGAATGAGAAAAGATAAATATAATGAGAAAAACGGGAGAGAGAGAGAGAAAAGAAAACGGGGAGAGAGAGAGGGAATGAGAAAAAAAAGAGGGAGAGAAAACGGGAGAGAGCGAGAGGGGAATGAGAAAAACGGGAGAGAGCGAGAGGGGAATGAGAAAAACGGGAGAGAGCGAGAGGGGAATGAGAAAAACGGGAGAGAGAGAGAGAGAGGGGAATGAGAAAAACGGAGAGAGAGAGAGAAAAACAGGAGAGAGAGAATGAGAAAACGGGAGAGAAAAGGGGGAGAAAAAGAGAGAGAGAGAGGGGAATGAGAAACGGGGGAGAGAGAGAGAGAAAGGGAATGAAGAGAGAGGGGAATGGAGAGAGAGAGAGAGGGGAATGAAAAGCAGAGCGAGGATGGAAGAGAGAGAGAGGAATGAGCAAAATGGAAGAGAGAGGAAGAGAAAATGAGAAGGATGGAAGAGAGAGAGCGAGAGGGGAAAGAGAAAATGGGAGAATGAGCAGGATGGAGAGAGAGAGAATGAGAAAAAATGAGCAGGATGGAAGAGAGAGAGAGGAATGAGCAGGATGGAAGAGAGAGAGAGAGAGGGGAATGAGAAAATGGCAGGATGGAAGAAGAGAAAAGAGAGAGGAATGAGCATGATGGAAGAGAGAGAGGATGGAGGATGGAAGAGAGAGAGAGGAATGAGCAGGATGGAAGAGAGAGAGAGGAATGAGCAGGATGGAGAGAGAGAGAGGAATGAGCAGGAGCAGGATGGAATGAGAGAGAGAGAGAGGAATGAGCAGGATGGAAGAGAGAGAGGAATGAGCAGGATGGAAGAGAGAGAGAGGAATGAGCAGGATGGAAGAGAGAGAGAGGAATGAGCAGGATGGAAGAGAGAGAGAATGAGCAATGGAAGAGAGAGAGCAGGATGGAAGAGAGAGAGGAATGAGCAGGATGGAAGAGAGAGAGAGGAATGAGCAGGATGGAAGAGAGAGAGAGAGGCGGCTAAAATAGAGGCGAAGTAGACTCAAACTGATTTATCTAAACATGAACCGACCGAATTAAGATATTAATTGAATGATGTAGTTCTTTACAGACTGGAAATCTAGTATATACAGATAACGAAACTAAATGACATCGAGATGCAGGCAGGTAGAGAAAAGGAGAAATATAAAGAGATATTAAAAAGAAGATAGGGAGAAAGAAATCTATATACAAGAAGGTAGCCGGAGTACACAGATATTTTGATCTTTTCATGAATGATTAGATGTTGGTGAGAAAACTATTGTCTCAACCTTGAGATTCGATATACCAGGTGTAATAGCCAAATTGTCCAAATCGTGATTCAGCATAATTGTCCATCACGCAAAATGTTTAATATCTAAAATTCCAGTAAACTAATTGAGTTTCCTTTTTCCGGGTTTTCGGTTGAAACGTTTAGCAATCATGATACTATATGTCGTAAAGAATCACAGAAAAACTCCGAGTTATTCAGCTAGAAAAGAACATGTTAAAATCGTTTTGTGTCAGCCGCACTGTCTTCCTAACGCTGAGAGGAAAAATATCATTAAAATCTTCAGTAATGGTATCAACATTCATCCTCTGGCTTCCATCTCCAAAGTCCATTCAAGAACCATCAAAAGAATGGTGAATGAATTTAAAAACGAGGGAACAGTAGGGAGGAAAACTGGATCAGGACATCACAACAGCAAGAGTGGTCATCATTTCAACTTAGAGCTAAATAGATCAATTAGAAAAAAATCCAACTCAATTCATCAGGCGTTTACCACGAGAGAGAGGATTTTCAGCTATGACAGTCCAAAGAGCAGTGCGGAAACCTTAAAATTAAAATCGTAGGTGAAACATGTGAGTCACCTTGTTATTATAGAACAGAAAGTTAAATGGTTAGAGAGGGCGAAGAACATCTTGAATAAGTTGGGAAATGATTCCTGGAATAATATGTATTTGAACTTTATTTCAATCCTTCATGAACTTCCGACTCTTAGCTATAATTAATTAATAATGAACATATCAATTTTGATCATCATGATATTTCTGTTAAGCTTCTTATTACTCAAAGTAGAGTTCAAAAGTGTTATAAAAACCTCGGAAAATCCCAGTAAGATATCTTTAATTATTTTTAGGATACAACGGTTGAAAACGTAATTTAACAAATGGACAATTTTGCTGTTACGCCCGTTATATATTTCCAACCAATTACACCACCCACTCAACCCGAATCCAGATAGTTCGGGCGTGTTGTCAATCTAGAAGCAACCTTCACATATCGAGGTCTTCTGTTAGCATGAGTCACCCGATTGCATCCATCGTCAGCTTGGTTGGCCTGTCGCATAGCTTACAGCATCTGGTATTCCTCAGTGGTCATTCATCCGAGTACTGACCAAGCTCAACTTGATCGAACTGGAACCGTTATTTCAACGTGTTAGGGCCGTAAGTTTCTCATATATATCCTGGATATTTACATAAAACTTTACGCTCTTCTGCGATTGGTTAACTATATAGTTTTTTTTTTTTAACACTATTGGAAAAGGTGTGCACTAAAAATTTTTGACTTGATCACGAAAGGGTTCCAAAATAAATTCCCAATATTACCCAGACTAACAAGTACCTGAGGAAGACCGGAGGGGTCAACGGCCGAAAAGTTGCGAGAAGAACAGATTATGACAATAGGCAGCGCGTAAATAATACCAATGCTCCATTCCTGAAAGCCAGACAGAAATAAATTTTGAAGTCTGGTCATGAGGTCAGATTTTGAAAAGTAGGTCAAGCCGGGTATTTCTTTGCAGCCCATCGGGTTCTCACGTGACATTTCATTACTTTGACCTTTTGTGCCCGAATATAGCTCAGCTTAGTGATTATCAAAATGCCTCAACAAGCAAGAAGTACAAATAGTCAATTTTCAACTTCACAAGTTTAAATGCAATATCAATCGTTATCGTGTGTCTTAATTCCTCTTCTTTCATTGTTCTCCCTCCTTAATAGCATTTTTCTTTTTCTCATATTCTTTCACACTCAATAACTCCTTGCGTCTTAGTGAATTTATTGCCTTACTTGAGGCGAATGATCAAACGCAATGTCGCTCATTATCTTCTGTCTTAATTCTTCTTTCTCATTACGGATGTTTTTCATTTTCTCATATCCTCACTCCGTAACCTTTTGCGTCTTAGTGGCTTTATTACCTTGCTTGGGGTGAAACGATGAAAAAAAATGTTAATATATTGGACAGTTCTAACTATTAACACAAGGCCAATAATATGGAGTACCCAGTAGATTGAAACTGGCTTAATAGAATCCAAAAATTAACAAGTCGATCGCGAGTTTGCTGTTATTGAGAAGTACAATATTCCGTTGTTGATGTCTTTTGTAATATTGTTTCCGATTGCAAATACGAGGTCATAGATGAAGAGGACCAATTCACACACAGAGAGTGAGAGAGAGAGAGAGAAACTTCATTTTCCCTTGCGGATAAGCCTTACTTTAATCTCTCTCATGTGTGTGCGTGAGTGAGAAAGACACAGACGAAAGTTGTGATATATGTATCTATCTAAAGACATCATTCAACCTATCGAAAGCCATCTAGTTCAACAATGATGACAATTTCAAAAGGTCAAGGGCAGCTAAATTAACCTAGTAAAATTGATAATCCTTTAATCAATGTGCTAACTTACAGAACAGCAGACACCTATCTGTTAATCGCAAGCTGACCTTAGTTGAATTTTATGTATACGGCTCGTTTTCCACCTGTTAGCTACGCATTACCTACCGGCATTTACCAAATCAGCTTTGCGTATTCAGTTTCTATCTTCTCCATTAAGAGCATACCTCTGATCGAGATACTTAGCTGTCGAGCGATATTTAAAACTATATTTAATGGCATACAGAAGGAATTCGTTCCAAACAGAAGGATTTACCGCATTTGATGGCATATAAGGCGCCCCCACTTTTTTTTTTTTAAATAAAAATATGTTTTAAAATTCCCTGTGTCATATGCCATATGTAGGTTTAAAATACGCGGTAGTCGGCCGAAATTAACTACCTGGTAACTCCGATTAGCTTAACTTAAACATGAAGGAGCAATAGAACACGTGATGGCAATGCCTAATCACGACCTTACACTTACAGGAAGAATAAAAAGACCCAGCATTGCAGAAGTCTGTGACTGGGTGAAGCAAGCTTGGGATAATATTAGACCATAAATTGTTGTGAAATCTTTTAAAAAAGTGTGGCATTAGCAATGCTCTCAATGTAATGGAAGATGATGCATTATTTAATGACGATGATAGTATTGAAAATGAGTATCAGAGTTTTGATAACGAAGACGACGAATTCAATAGATTTGAAGATGAATAAAATTTTAATGGTAACTGTTCCGTTTTGCTCAACTGTAATAATTGCGTGATTTTTATTTTGGATATATTAAAGATTTTATAGGCTCGTGTTCTTCCTTTCCTAATATTTTTCATTTAATTATAATCATGGCTTCTTTAAACAAAATAATACTTCATAAAAATAACCTAGGCTGTACTATTTACTAATAATTTTACTAATTGCTATTTTTTTAAATTTTACCTGCTGAAATTGTGGTGCGTCTTATGTATCCGTGCGTCAAATATGGTAATTTTAATTTTTGTAATTATATTACATCCTGTTTTTGCTTAGTCATTCGGCAAAATTATGGGAAATGAATCGGGAGTCGCAAATATTTTAGCAGCACCCTGTGTTTAAACCATTCCGCCGTATATGTACTGTACGAGGTACTACCAGAAAGTTCCCGAAATTCATGGCCTTTGATTGTACTGGTCAATGTCAAAGTGTAGGTAGTTAAAACACATCAGTACTAAACATTTGTGTTACATGCTTGTGTTCTCGTTTTAGGCGTGGTTTTACAACGTTGAATTGGAATAACTCTTTGATTTTTACGAAAGTTGAATAATTCCAAGAACGTGCTTGTAGGAAAATTTACCCGAAGCTCGACAAATAGGCTATCAAGACCTTCGAAATGCTTTGTCAGGCTTCTGGTGCATATTCTTTAGGCTGATTATATTAATTGAGTTGTTGTTTTTTTACGGTATCTCAACCTTTTGCAAGACATTTAAAACCAGAAAATATTTTTTAGATTGTAAGAATTTGGGTGGGGAGATAATGGTTTATTGGCAAAATTCCTATGAATTAACCCATAGCTGGAAGGAAAAGCGGTGGATTTATAACTTTTCCAAGGGTATTTGTGCGTAAGTAAATATAACAAACCCGACTGGAATTGGAACTCTCAGATTTCCAATTTCACAACTCACACATCCAAACTGCAACACCTGATACACACAAGCAGTCACCCATTTAGGTATTGACCAGGCTCGACTTTGCTTAATTTCCAATGGCACTACTTGGAAGGTTGTTGGAGGAGGGGAACAAACTTAATATATGAATTTAAATTATTTCCTGGAATAAGTTAAAAAAAATTTTATCCGTCTATATCTCTGAGATGAGGTATTATGATTACTTGCATTCTTTGCATTATTCGGACTGTTATCCTCATCTTCATTGCCAAATTCACAACGTTTCGGCTGTTGCACGCTCCGGCCTTTTTCAGTTGCTTTGAATTTCGAACCTAAACATTTATTTCGTCCACCGGTGTAGATTGTTCTAGCTCCATGTGCCACGCCTCTACCGGATGTCTTTTTATTTCCATTTAACTCCAAGATTTTTTTTTGTTTCACCACTCCTGTGGCCTGGTATTGAACTCACAAATCTTTGGGTCTAGTCACTGGATCTAACCAACGTCTTTATCCAGTGGGCCATGTCTCCTTGAGGAATAAAAGGTTCAGTTCGAAATTCTAATAACCTGAAGAAGGCCGGAGCGTACAACGGCCAAAACGTTGTAAATATGGCAATGAAGATGATAACAGTCCGGATAATGTAAATAATGCATGAACTTTTTTGTTTGTTTAGTCTATGAAATTAATGACAATCTTGTATAGAAGCCATCTTTTGAAATTCTAGCTAATATGTTGAAGACTTAAGAGTAAATTATATGGCGTGATGAAAGTTTCATTATCGTTTGTTTGACTATTTCAGACGAGGTGTTATCTTGATTCCTTTTCATCACTTTCCTAATCTTTGTTAATTTTATCAGATTTCACTTATTTCAGTGAACCAATCATGTGTGAATATACCATATGGAATCAGTTCCCTCATACCTGTGGTCTATCTGGGCGTTTCAATAACTTCCGGTCTTCCTCAGATATCTATTGTAATCCAACTAAAACACCTGATTCAAAGGATTATGTTGGTCTCATTGGTATGCGGGTCATATCCGTTATCCATTCTAGTGGATGTCAAAATGCCTTTCTTGGTATTTCTGCACGACAAGGCTAAGTGATTGATATCGTGAATTCTGTTTTCACATTAACAGAGGGTTTTATCCTCTCAATGTTTTAGAGTCTTAAATTTAGTCTTATCTTTCTTAAATAGTGAATGCGACATGGTGTTCCTATCTACGATAGGTCAACTGACTGGATATTTTGAGTATAGTGTGGATGCAGATTCTATCACTATTCTTATTTTAGTAAAAAAAAAAAAAAAAAAAAAAAAACTAATGCTTTCTTTAGAGTTCTCAGAATTTCATTTGAATGTCGAAGAACAGATCAGCACAAAACTTTGCGGTAAAATTAAAAAAAGAAAGGTCATGGTTCATGACAAAATACGCTAAATAAAACGGTCACACATATATGCGTAATTTCACAGTCTGGCATTTTGTGATTTTCTTTTATTTATTACGTTTGTTTTTTGGCCTCTATATACAAATTATCTCAGTTTAAATTTAGTGTAGCATAAATTTCCGGTCACCCTGTAAGAATATAACTTAAAACGATAGGATTAGTGACCTAAGTTTTGTCCTGAGTTTAGTTTGCCACAAAGACAAAATAGTGAGACATCCATTCATCGTTGCCTAACGTGCCGTGGGCGATACACCCATGGGCTAGTGTTTCGAAATCAAAGAGATTCACGGCTCAGTGCCGTGGGCGATACACCCATGGGCTAGTGTTTCGAAATCAAAGAGATTCACGGCTCAGTGCTGTGGGCGATACACCCATGGGCTAGTGTTTCGAAATCAAAGAGATTCACGGCTCAGTGCTGTGGGCGATACACCCATGGGCTAGTGTTTCGAAATCAAAGAGATTCACGGCTCAGTGCCGTGTCCCTGTCTTCTTTTTGTTCAAACCATTGTACTGAGTCCATTCTTTTCTCCTCTCGTGGCTCGAATTAATGAGGGTGGGGAAGTTCTTTTCTTCGAGACGATATGAGAGGTGGATTTGGTTTTAAAGTTACCTTATAATCTTTGCCTAAAGAGGCTGGACCTACAAGGCAGCAGGGGCTGGATTTGTCAAGATTCCCTTATGGAGCCTAATCCTCTCCAGGGTGGTTTTGAATCCAGAGTTTTTCCTACTCCTAGACCGGTTGTCACCCAAAGCTATGGGACCCAGTCTGTATGGATTCAATCTGGTAGAAAACATGGATTCAATCTGGTAGAAATGGCAAATAAGAAACAGCTTACAACATAGGTTGTCATAATTTCTTTTCAGTTTCTGTTTTAGCTCTGAAAAATAAAGTGAAAATATAGTTGATTTAATTATGCATTCACCATTATTTGCATTGACCCGTTGTCAATTATCAGGTAGCTCTTCAATACATTTGAGTAAAATTCCGCAGATTTTGATGTGAAAACCTGTTGAAGCTATCGGTAAATGTAGTAACCAGTTGGTATATGGCCTGTTTTTTTTGCAGATGAGCTAAAATAGAAAAAAAAAAAAAACGTCCCCAAAGATTTTTCTGTGTTATTGTTTCTATATGAGGTCTTATAGTTTATGTCTTATATATGGAGTCTTATATCTTCATGAGATCATATATCACGTCTTACGTCTTATATATTAAGTCTTATATCTTATATATGAGGTCGTATATCTTCATGGGGTCTTATATCTTATCTTATATATGAGGTTTTATATCTTCATGAAAGAGAACAACGTTTTTCCTTTAATCGACTGTGTACGCTGCTACATCCGTGAAAAAAAATAAGACTCCTGGATATACAGTGTGGTGTAATGAGAAATCGGAGAGTGGGTTCGAATTTCCATTCGGGTTCATTACAATCATATACGTGCATGGTATAGGCTGAATAGCAGGACAGATTTGATCCTATAGATTTAGGTGGCAACTAGTCTATCGTAGAATGAAATCCCAACCTACTGTGATAAAATCTGCCTATTCACTCATGAACTGAAAGAAACATGACGCTCAAGTGTGTATCACGTATGGCACTTAACTGACTTAATGCACTCTAAATGTATTTTGAAATGCCACGTATGATTAGCAGTTAGGGTGACACATTAAAACAAAATTCAGTTTCAAATTAATGCAAACTCCATTGGATAATCTGCTTAATGATTTCCATAACCAAACGTATCTGAATTCTGATGAGTTGAAAGATTAGCAGAATTAAACCGTAAATCGGACAAGAACAGCATGTTTTCTTTAAAGACACTCGAACAGGAAAGGCAATTTTTATAGTCAGAATGATATCATAGTGAGCATTAAAAACGCAGAAGGACGTATACATATATTTCAGAGACTATGCAAAAGTATTTGATAATGTACAAAACCAAAAGCTGTTTGAATAGCTAAGAAAACTTAATTTATTTAGAAAAATATATTAAAATAATCCAGAGCTTATATTGGAAGTAAACTGCATGTATTTGGATAGAAAATCAAAACGCAAAAAATAGAAAGCAGGTGTAAAACAAGGATATATCTTCTCGTCGGATCTAGTCTTTACAGCGGTGGTAATCGTAAGAGGATTAGAAGTCCCACCAGGATTAAGTAATGGTCGGCATAACCTTATTAACCAGAAATATGCATATGATCATAAACATTGCTAAAAGCTAGAAAGGATAGGAAATTGTGGAGAACCATGATCGTCTCTGTCGCGACAGTTACCATTGCATTGACGTTTCTGTTACTTTGATATTGGTACGTCAGTGTACAGTAAATTTTATGTAATGTATTTACGAACAATCAGGTGAATTAAAAGAAGTACTAATTGACCTAAATAGAGCAAGTCTTATGCTGAGCTTAATTAAGAAAAGCAGAAAATAACGCTCCGAGAGAAAATAAAATGTTGAGGAAGATTTAAAAGTCTGAGAATATATTTGTTTAGGACATGAAATAACTTTAAAGAAAGCTCATCAAATAAAATAAACAATGTTAAATGAAAAACAATCAATGAAAATAAAGATGAGGAGTATCATGCCAATATGGTTAAAATGTTTTGTAAATTTTAAAGCCTTCAAAACGAAATTGCTATCTTAATTATTATAGAGATGCATTTTTGTCCTCCATCAGCATCTCCAGGAGAACAACTCACTGGGCTTTCTTGGCCACACGTTTTACACTGACATGAAGTAAAACAATTATACTAAATCAGTTGCTAGGTTTGTTAAGAAAGTCAGCTCACAGCGTCGTGCTAGGCAATGTTTGTCAGAATTCATCTTACAAATTTATAAATCAACCATTCATTCGTGTATTGAAGATTGCTGCCATATCTGGTCTGGCGCTCTTGCTATACATGTCGAAATCCTCGATAAAGTCTAAAGAAGGGTCTGCAATGTTATTGGCCGTGACCAGGCATCTCGACTTCAGCCTTTTTCTATGACCATAACTTGGCTTCCCTGTCTTTTCTGTAAATATTTTCATGAGATGTTGTAATGAAGCTCTTCTCCTTGGTACCAGAACCGGGTGAATTTAAGCGTATTTCGAGATAAGCTACGAGGTCGCATTGTTTTACGTTTGAAATTACTAGAGGTAACCATAAGTTCTATTCTAATAGTTTCTTTTCACACACTTATCACCTGTGAAATTCTCTTTAAAGTTAGTGTTTCTCTGCCACCAACAATCTTCAGAAATTTAAATGCAATATCAAGCGCCATCTTATGTCTTCTTGAAACCTGTTCCTTTGTTGTTCTTTTTCCTCACTAAAGTCTTCTAATTCTCTTTCACTTTTAGTAATTTCTTTGTGTCTTAGCATTATTGCCATGCATGAGGTGAAACTATTAAAAACGATTTCAATATATAACGAATGCTTGCTGACGGCAATGGCGTACATGTATGAAATACTGAAAGATTGAAAGTGACTGAGAATCTAAATTAAACATGTAAAAACTAAGTGGGTGGACTTATGCTAAGGATATGTCTAACAGACAAAGAGATATTTCGTAAGTAACACGAAAGAAAGTGGGTGAGATACATAGTAAGAAAGAAAGAATGACGATAAACTACATCCAGCGTCCTGGGTAAGACGATAAACTACGTCCAACAGCAAGGCGTCTGATCAGGAGATTTTGAGGAGCGTGGAACCACCTCTTAATTGCTGGTATTCCCAGGTCCACCCTGACCCAGGTTGGTAGCACTTGTTAGGGTACCACCTATGGGCAAACAGTTAACACCTAAACTGGGGTTAAAACACTATGAAAGTGTAAAAATAGGTTTGAACAGCAGCTATACATTCTTCCAAGCAATACATTTTTTTATTGAGGTTGATTTATTGTAAAACAGACCAAAACAAACCAAAAGGATAAAAATGGATTTATTGATGCCCGATTTACAGAGAAAGCAGCGAAAAGAATTCACTGAAAATTTGCTGAGATGGGACAGACGGGTTAACTGGTAAGATATGTTACCAATCATATTAGTCATGTAAGAAAGCCCTTTGTGTAGAAGGGGATTTCGCAATGTTTGATTAACTATATAAGCAGCGGCATGTTCCGAAAAATGGAACAAACAAATAACATTGTTGATTTTAGACGAAAACAAATCATTTGTGTTAATTTAAGATGTCGATAAGAAGTAATAATGTTCCTATATCGAAGAGTCACACACTGTAACTTAAGCTATCGAAGTGTTCGAATTTGAATATGCGATTGATTGACCAATGAAATTACGTTCTACGTATAAGCCGAAATCTGCTAATATAAAGTGGTCAAGTGGATTTATAAAACATAGGAACCAAAATGCCAAATTGTTATCTCACTTTATCAAACTGTATTCAAGATACGGCCTATAAGATTATGTACTTCATTGCAGCTTCCAGTGTCGTCTGTTTTTCAGTATTTCTCGCCATTTTTATTCTCTCAGCTCTTTTGTTTTGCGTTCCGCCATTAACTTTTCAACCTCATCATTATTATATTAGCGCTCGTATTTTAGCAAAGCGAAATGAATGAAGCAATTCGGTTAAAAGCAGGGTTGACTGAGAGAATGAGGCATAAACAGAAAAATAAAAAAAAATACAGTACTGCTTCAGTTAACTAAAAATAACATTAAAAACGAAAAATGCACAAAGATTGGATAGTTTCAATAAAAGCATGGTTACGAAAAGTGGCGAATTAAATGCAGAAAAAATGGTATTTGCTTAGAACCTGCATATAAAGAAAATGTTCAGACAATTTTTCTAAAGTGTTTTTGAAATAAAAATGAAGGGCTTCTGGCGGAGAAAATGAATATTTTGATACCAGCAGAGATGACATCAATGATAATACCAATTAAAATCAAATTAAAAAAAAAAAAATCAGAAAAAGCCGTTTTGCTTTTTTAGTATGTCACACAAAATTGGAAAAAATAATGAAAAGAAGTTTGTATTATTATTTGCCGAGAATGATCAAAAAGTAAATAAAATGCAGATTAAAATAAGAAGATAGTTCTAGGACAGTCTTCTTTGTTACATTTCAAATCAGTATTCAAAATACGAGTTTTTATCTGGATTCAAAGCTTGACGACTGGTACTGAAAGAAAATCAGTAACTTTAAAGTTTGACTAAATTCTAGGGGTTGAAGAATTATAATACAGGTCTTTTCTCGATTCTCTGTTCTCTTCATAATTACGACAGTCACAATTTGTCCGGCGGTTGCATCTTCAGCCTTCTTTACTTACTTTCTCAAATTTTGGGAATGGAACCATTTATTCAATCTAGACGAATAGGCTGACTGAATAGCGTGACGAGAACAACAATACCGATAATACAATGCATAAAAAAGACAAAAATATTTTGGTCTCTTTCATATATATATATATATATATATATATATATATATATATATATATATTGAACAATAAAAAATATTAAAAAATTAAAATCTTCAGACACACTGGGTTGTAGATTAATATTCTTTTGTTTTTTTAATTATTATTTCATTTAGATTCCTCGACTAGTTTCGGCCAAAATGGCCATCATCAGGAGAAGAAATATTTCTACTTGCTGGTAGCAGTAAACTACAGAAATGAATGTCTTAATGGAGAAAATGAACTTTTGTCTGTAATTTTCATTTGTTTTTTTTAATTTTTTTTATCTTTTTAACATGAATCTTTCAATATTCCTTGTGTTGGTCAAACAGTCTCTTAAGTTGTTATTTGTGATAAGAGCTGGATGGATCTATGCTCGAGAGGAACAGTGATATAGAACCGACACACACTCCCAAGTCGTGTAATACTCTTCTGTTCAATACACGCTTTATTTGCAATCTCTTGTTTTGTTATATCTTGAACATATATTTTGTTACAACACTTATTTGATTCGACTCATTTCTTTCGTACAATAATAACTTTGAGTATTTTTAAGTTATTGCTTACAGTGTGTGCTGGATAGTATAGTGATATCGTTTAATATTTGTTGTTCATTGTTTATGATACGACGTTCGATATGTGTCAAGATTTCACTCAGTTTCTCTCAGTGATAAGTCAACCTACGAGCGAGTGTGGGGTTTGTGTGACCAATGTACGATTTTAATTTTGTGATTACTCGTTTTGGAGACGAGATCGCCCCAAAAGCACAAGAATACAAAAGCAATATTGCCTTCACACGCAGGTCAGATTTTTGAGGTCACGACGTAATGATTATATATGAATAAAGAGAAGAGGAAAGCTTCTTTATAAACCAAAATAGAATTAAAGTCAAGGAAAACTTTGCAGTCTTCAGACGCGTAGTCTACCTCACAGATCTGTACTATTATAACATAGAAGAATGGCCAATTCCATCAACATTTAAGGGCGTAAGTTGCATAGCAAGTGCTTTTTTCATGCCTACTTAATTCTAAAATGCATATTTGTTTCTTCCAATCAGGGATGACAGCTTTTATGTGCAGCCTTGCTTAAAATCTTTAAATTCCACCTGTAGTATTTATCTACTTTTATCTTTTAATTACCATAAATCCATAGAAAGTATTCTAATCAGTACCAGATTTACATATGAGCTGCAGCCCAGGGGCCCCAAGCCTACAGCGGACCTTGATGATTTAAAAGGAGATTTATTTATTTTTAGATTTAATGGGTTTCATTTGAACTAATTTGAAACAATTTAGAATATTTGTAACTTTAAATTCAGTGGGGCGTTTTGAAGGGACTCTTTTTAGATTTTGATACATTTTTTTATGTAGATTGTTCCCAAACTGCGTGAATTTAAGCGTTCTACTAGGTTGGCATCTCGGTTCCACTCTTTAATTGTCGAAAAGGCTAAATGTAGCCATCTCTTCTACTCCAGCAGTTTCTTATCTTGCATCTCCCGTCAGTGGAACTCTTCCTGTTACTCGCTTCCCTGATAGCTATAATCTTCAAATATTCAAATGTAATGTCAATCGTCATCTTCTGATGCCTTGATCTTGATCCTTGTCATGTTTATCCTTTTCTCCCAAATACTCCTCTTTACTTTTACTCTCTAACTCCCTGCGTCCTAGTGGCGCTCCTGCCCTGCTTGGGGTGATTTGCTTATATAAAATTAAGAAAGCTTTTTTTTAAGTTTGTCTATTTTGCTGAATTTTACACGTTATTTAACACAAATAAGTATTCTTACAATATTGGACACGGTGGGGTGGACATGCATAATGAAAGGGTCCCAGATTTTATTAGCCTAGGGGCCTACTAAAGCCTAAACTCAGATCAGATTTTTCTATTGGCGTACAGCCTTATCGCAAAAAGGATTTTATGGCTGTAGCATCTTTATTTCCATGGCTATTTAATCGCACCGATATAGGACATGTAATCTGCTCGTATTTTAACAAATGCCTGGTTTATTGCAGGATTACGTTTTGTGTACAGCAATTTGCCCAAAGTATTCCGACACATTTTATCGTAATTCTATGCAGATGATACAACTATTTATAGGTGTCCCTTCAAATGAATGACCAGAATGTAGAAGCTCATATCTCGGCTGAAGGATTGACTTGTAAAACTCAGTACGTACAAATCCAAACTGCTAACTGCGAACTGATCCTGAACTTTCACCTATCATGATGGATGGCAGTTCTCTCAAGGAGCTTGAGAAAAGGCTGTACATCTACTTACCTTGAACGTCTGTTGGGACTCAAGCTCTCTCCAAACATCAAGTGGAACTCATATATACAATCTATTGCTAAAGGTGCTGGAAAAATGATCGGCGCTCCAGGAAGTATGTAACACCCTTTTCTATAGTTTATTCTTACAAGAGTCAGATGAGACAAGAAATGAAGAGTTGCTGACATATTTAGGCAGTATCTTCCCATCCATTACTTGCCTGCTTTATAGAGTTAATAAAAGCATTTACACGACCTTGTGGGTGACGAAATATTTTAACGGTCTCTAATGTAATCGATCCTGACGAGCGATATCGATTTCAATCAATTCTCATCAGCGTGACGTGACCTCACTGTCTTTTCTACAATTATTTTCATAGCAACTTCTCTGGCGATCTTCTCTCTGAAGCGTGCTACTAGATTAGCAACTAGGAATTACCGTTTTCCTGTTGAAATACCTAGATGCACCGCTGCTTCTCCATTAACAATTTCTTTTTTGGCATTTCTCACCGGTGAAGATCCCTTCCGATTTCTTGCTTCCTTGATAACTACAATCTTCAAAAATTTAAATGTAACGTCAATCGCCATCTTCTGTCTTCTTGAACTTTGTTCTTTTATTGTCCTTTCCTCGATCCTCCTCACCAAAGTCTACTCATTCTCTTTCGCTCTCTGTAAACCTCTAGTGTTCTAGTGGCATTATCGCCTTACTTGGGGGGGGGTGAAAGGATTAAAAACAAAACCTACAAACCCTTTGCCACATATGTTAGCCAATCGCTGAGGCTGCTTACAAAACAGAAAATGGCATTTCTCGTCTAGCCAGCTGAAATAATATCCCAACATGATTACAGCCATATTTGACCGGAAATCAGATTATCATCATTAATTAAGCGGTGGTCGGTCTGAAATGTTGTTAATTGACATTATTGATGGTAACTTATCGAACTGGGAATCTGGCAACTAACTTATCAGGTTAATTCTATCCCTGTCGTTTGGTCTGCGAAACCATAAATTCGGTAAGATTTTGAAAATAATTTAAAAGGAAGAATAGGTGTTAAGACCATAAAAGGTGCGGTTTGGAGTAGACAGTATGACGCGTGTGTGTTGGTGGAAGCGCGAGGAATATGGTAAGAATAACTTTCAATGTCTTGACATTTACTGTTGTGGTTGAGTGGATATATGTACTTGAATTGTCATCCGGTTTTGTTTCTAGATATCGATATCGATTCCCCGGAATCGATATCAATAATAGATGACCTGATCAAAGCCTCAATCGATGGAAAACTTGATCAATGCATAGAACTGAATAAACATTTATCCATAAGAATACACAGGTAGCTACGTTATGAGTGATTGATTCTTTTCTACGGGTTATCAACCCTTTGTAAATTATTTAAAGTCGTACAGTGTAAGAATATTTTTGGAGATTGTGATTTAGTGATACAAATCTTACTAATTAACCCATAGCCGAGGAGAAAAAAGTGGATTCATGCTCTCAAATTAAAAATTCCGAGTCATTATCCATTACACCACTCGCACATCCAAGTTTACAGCACTTCGTATCAAGCGGTCACCCATCTATGTACTGATCAGACTCGACATTGATCAACTTCGGTGATCGTACGGAAACTGGTGTTTCAACGTGATATATCCGTAGGCTTGTTGGATCAGTAAGGCGGTACATAACGATAATAGGACGCATTTATTTTACAGAAGAAATCCTCATTTTTCGAAATAATCGCTTTGTAACTTCAATGATGAATATTAAAAAAATATAGTTCAAAACGAAGACATTTAAAATTTCAGTTCAAATACAGGCAGCCATATTGATGCACCCTCATGTGTTACAAACAGATAATGGTAGACTGACAGATTTGTATTTGATTTAGTCAAATATAACTGAAACACAAAGTTTGGAAAATTAAAGCACATATTGCTATGTTAAACCTCTGTTAGTATCGGGTTTTACTTTATATTTAACAAGTGGTAAGTCACATCTTTCATGATTAGTAACTGTATATACTCGTATATCGTGCAAGTTTTTATGACGTGTTTTTTTATGCAAACATAAGAGACCGTACTATACATAAGTAACTATTTTGAAGAGGTTAAATGTGACTGGTTGCACTATACATAGGTAATTTTTTCTGGAGAGTTAAAATTCGTGCAAAAATTTTCAGGGGTTGCATTTACATGAAGTCGGCTTATACACGAGTAATATACGGTAAGTAAATTTCTGAATAATACTGTCAAGTTATCAAAAAGATTTTCTAGCTTTTGAAGGCTCGGAAATAGAGCGAAGATTTGCTCTGGTCTAGGTTTATTTTCATGGTATTTTCCCTTGAATATTAGAAAGATGTTTCGGACAGTTGATGTAATGGTCATAAATCAATTAGGAATAAAACTATATCCAATGGTCAATTTAAAGCAGTGCTTCAACTTTTTTCAGCTCATGGACCATTATTTCTTCAAAATATTTTAAATGGGCCACTCCTACTTTTTACTTTTAGGCTGTTCAATTTTCACACTAAAATATTCAATGAAAAAACAAAGTTGTTTATTTACATTTTAAAATTTATATTAGTAAACAAGAATAAACGTAGGATATCAAACTCAATTTTGATGATGACAGTCTTCGTCCATTCAGCTAGTGACTTCCTTGATTTTCGTGTTTCTGACAAGATATCATAATCAGTTTTGATATTGTCATTCAGTCTTATTCTGATAATTCCTCTACTGTTTAGATGTACTTTATTTCTCTTCCTACTGAAAACATTCACATCTGATAATCCAAATTATATTATTATATTTTTTAATTCTTCTAAGTATGAATAATTTAGATACATTTTTGTGAAATGACAACAATATTTTTATGACTATGAATAATCTGTGGACAACCAGATTTGCTATGTGGATCACATTGAAAAACTTATTTAAAGGACTAAACATTATTGTAACTTCTAAAAGTCTAAAAAGTTAATTACCCACATTATACAGGGAAACCAAATTTATACAAACCATTCATTTATCGGTGGGAATAACACTAGCGATATATTAAGAGATTAACAAAAATGTTTCCATTGCCAGCGATTATGACACTGAGAGGGATATTACGACCCCCACCACTCACATAGCTATCCCTAAGTACTAGAATTAGAGAGCGAGTCGTTATGGGAGAGAGAGAGAATATTCAGCCGATAATCTTTTCGACTATCCGTTTATTTTTAGCTATCTTTCGGCATCTTGGTGTCTCGCCCTCCCTGTGTCGCCGGATAACGTTCAGATCGAAAATAAACATTGAAGCACATTTGTTTATCGTCATTTTTATTTTAGTCTGCGTTATTGACATTTGAGCGACAAATAAAAAGATAAGAAAGCATTATAGCCGGATTTATGTGTTGAATTAGAATCGAATGTTAATTTCATATTTGATCTACGGACACTTTTCTGGTTATCTGTCTCTGGGAAGGCAACCTGATTTCTCTCCCTCTCGAAGATTTTTCATTTGGTTATTTAAGGAGTAACATGTCTGATTTTCTCTCTCATATATATATATATATATATATATATATATATGAAAGGCTCAAACACTAATATTCCATGGTTATAATTTATTACATTGGAATCGTAATCACAATCCAATTCATCAGATCTACAAATTAAAAAAGAAATCGGGAAGTATAACTTCGAGTATAAAAAATAAAATTTTAGTGAAAGTGTATGCGTGGGAGTGGGAAACAAGTGCGAGAGGGAAATGTATGAAAGCTCTAGAGAGAGAGAGAGAGAGAGAGAGAGAGTGATATAACAGAAGAAAGAAGAACAGGAAGGCCTAAAGGTGAAGGTGGGGATTAAAATTTAACAGAGTGAAGTTTTAAAGAGAGGAGTTAAATAACGGATTAAATGAATGAGATACAGATAAATATGAATTATTTTTCGATGCATAATTCGCTACCGATTCGCTGACCTAAAATTAAAATTAAAAAAAAAAAAACAGACACCGGAAACGTATGTATACATTTGTGGTGACACTACGCACAATAAAACCCGATATGATCTAAACTTAAAATCCAGAAGATGAGAGAGAGAGAGAGGAAAAAAGATTGGAAGGTGGGGGGGGAACTAAAATCAAAGGGCATTTATAAGAGAACCGATGAGTAATCAAGAAAATTTGACAAAGCAAGTAATATCACCTATAGGTTACAAATTTAACAAACATGAAAATTAACGAATATTTAATCAAGTAAGGACCTACTATTTATATATCCTAAAACACATACGTAGATACACACATGCACAACATATCTATATTTACTGGCACATACATAAACACAAACATATATACATACACAAACTCATCTAAACAAATATACAACGTGTCTATCTATCTATGCATATACACATACATACATATATAAAAATACACATTAATTTTATATATATATATATATATATATATATATATATATATATATATTAAAAGAGCTTTCAGATATTTCCCTCTTACTCATACACTCTCATTAAAATTCTATTTTTTCTTATACCCGGAGTTATATTTTCCGATTTATTTTTGAATTTGTAGGTCTGATGAATTGGATCGTGATTACGATTCCAATGTAATAAATTATAACCATGGAATATTAGTGTTTGAGCCTTTTATATTAAATTCTTACTCTTTCCTGGACATTGAGTTCTACCTGGATTCTATTCTCCTGGGAATATATATATATATATATATATATATATATATATTCCTTGCCGCCGCAAGCGATGATAAACAAAAGCGAAATGTTGTGTAGGTACATGAAATTCAAAAGTTAAAAAAAAACAAACAAAAAAAAACATGCTTCTGTGTAAGCCTCTTTTTTGGGTGTATTAATAACTGTTTTTTTGACGAAGAGTCTGTTCATGTGTTTCTATGTCGACAATGTTAAATTTCTCAGAATAAACCTGTAGAAAAGACAAGTTGAATAAAATAGACAATCGCAAAATAATACATGGTATTGATTTATTCTGAGAAATTTAACACATTGTCGACATCGAAAAAAAAAAAAAAAAAACACTCTTAGTCAAAAAAAGAAAGCAAGTTAATATTCAAAAAGAGGCTTACACGGGAGCGTCTTTTCATCATTGTTGAATTCCATGTAACTACACAACATTTATCTTTTGTTTATCATCACTTGTCTTCATAAAATCTAATGAGAAAGGATTAAGTACTATTTTTCCGATTGTCTATTTTACTTAATTTATCTTCGCTACAGATTTATTCCGAGAAATTTAACCCGCACACGCACACACAAATGAGAGAAAAAAAACAGAGTAAAATTCTACTGTTCGTAGCATTTACTTTTAAAAAGTGCTCAATATAAAGTAGAGCAATATTATTATATCTTTATTATAAGATTTTATAATAAAAACATTTTGAAATCACTACACAGAAGATTTAATGCTTCATTACTACGATTGTAGTTCTTCAGGCGATGATAGCGATTTCAAAATGTTTTTTATTACAATATTTACATTGTTCGGACTATCAAGGACATGTGGATAAAGGCATTAGTTAGATCCAGTGACAGGGGCCAAAGAGTGTGAGTTCAATACCTGGTTAAGGCAGTGGAGAACTTGGAGAGGGGAATTAACAGGAGATAACTGATAACTGACATCCATTAGACATGGCACATGGAACTAGAACAGTCTACCCCAGTGAGCAAAATAAATTTCCAACCACCTGAAGAAGGCCGGTGTTTTTATAAATATGACAACAAAGATGAGGACAATAGTCGGAATAATGTAAATAGTGTACATAATACCTCATCTCAGAAATATAGACCAGATGTTTTTATTATATGATGAAAGTTAACTCAGGACCGAGAACGACCATCTTAAAGACACTTCTCATTGAGAACATATTCATGTTTGCGTATGTTGTCTCTGATGGCGTCACATGAGTCTCAAAAGTTACACCACATTTATTGCATGTCAGTTTTCCTTCGACAGCTTGGCTTTTTGGATTCAGATATTTGCAATGCTATGTCAGTTCATTGGGTCACCAACACCCTTTGCAATTGACGCTACTAGAAGAAATTACACTAGATGCCATATTGGTAGATTGTGTTTCTATGACGTCCCATGTGGCTAAAGAAGCAAGCTATTGAAAAGCAAGCAGCGCCACATTCGGTGCACACAATACCTTCTTTCGTTGCCTTCACAGAGAGAAGGGAAAGGTTTTCCATATATTCCCCGTCACGTTCCTATTCAAAATATACAATTCGTTTGTTTTCGAATTCTCTGGCATCATTTTCCTCTCATCCAGACTGGCATATATACACGTATGTATATATGCGGTACAAAAAGAGAGAGACAGATTAAAGACGTATGTACGAATGTAAATCAATCTATTATGATAAATTGTATTTATTTTCCACAAATAATTTTAAACATAACCCAAAACTTGTACATTAATTGAATAGATGGACCATTATCTCTATCTATAAAAGGTAGGATGTGTGTGTGTGTGTGTGTGTGTGTGTGTGTGTGTGTGTGTGTGTGAAACGAATGCACGGCCGCAATTTTCCACGGATCTGCACCAAAATTTACATGCATATGCTCCAAATTAGTGGAAAGGCCAAGACCAAACTTGCATTTCCCAACTCCCATCGATAGTGGAAATAATCGATTTTTTCATGATTCTACAGCAGTCTTCATGTAGTTTGCGGCCATTTTCTACTGGCCAGAGTGAGAGCCAAGAGCTGGCTGCCACAAATAGGCAGGGAGATTCTATTGGCCAGCGTAAGAGCCAACAGCTAACTGACACGAATATTAACTAGCATGCAAAACAAATCGATAGCTGCATTCGTCACAGGTGGGGAAATTTTAAATCTGCATGGCACTTTACTCCAATTGGCTCATTCGCTTGCTTAAACTCAACGTTGATTCTGATTCCGTAGAACTGGGTTGGGTGTGAAAAAGTATTTGTTAACATTCTTTTTTCATTCGTTTTTCCAGTTACGAGTCCTTTTTTAACGCTAATCGTTTTGTGTTTATTTTGTTTAGTTCTTTTTTCGTAACAGATTTAATGTTTAGTATAGAGCTTAGAAAAAATTCGCAGTGTGAGATAGGCAAGAAGTAAGGCATGTAGCAACATCAGCACGGCAAAGGGCACTCGTTTAAAGGCAAGGAAGGGCAAAAATATTTAAAGTCAAGTGATATCGATTGCTGTATGAGTCGTACGATTTTTGAATCAAGCACGGGCAACGCCGAGCCATGCTGCTTGTACAATATAAATGCCTTAACTAAATTCAACTAATAACAGGCTACATATTTATTAATTGGCCATCGTATTGAAAGAGGAGTGTGTCGAGCCAGGGGCTTTTTAAAAACTCGACATGATGGGAGTATATCTTTTCAGCAACACGTCATGCGTATGTATACGGACTATATGTCATTTAACTGGTAATAATGCAATTAATTCGCATATCACCGATCTACTAAAACACTACCAACAAATCCTTACCAATAACAAAAAATACTTTATCAAATGAAATATTAAAAAAAAAAAACGACTACAAATATTCGAACATTTCGTACAAAGAAATCAAATATCAATGTAACCTTATATATTTACTGGAAACTGGCGATCATGGCTCTCCGCAATTTCCTGTCTTTTGTAGCACTTAATAAATTTTGTCATCTCTCCCAAACCTTGTTCCGCCATCTGTTCACGTAATTTATGCGTTTCTGTCCTCTGTTCATCTTGCATTTAGTAGGTTCTGTGAGTATCAAATTTTCTGAACCTTTTCTCATTATTTACTCTGGAAATATCTAATCTCTCTTTCTGATGTTAAGTATAAGTGTTCTTTTTGTTACCATTTTCACATATTCGGTCCATGGCGTTCTCAGCATCCTTCCCTAGTACCATATTTCTTACTCTTCCTCATCTGACAACCATACTAAATATATTTAATTAAAATAAGGTGACAAGTTAGCACGAACTGTCATGTATTGATGCGACATAATACAAATAAGAAAACTGGTTTCCATGATGTCCTTTGAAAGCCGAAAATACTCAGACATTTCATAATTTACATTTAAATAGACCGAAAAACGCTCCGAAATAGAGAAAAATAAATAATATCATTAAAGAACTATCGTTGCAACTTAGGTAAATTGTATAAATGAAAAATTAAAAATTATATATATATATATATATATATATATATATATATATATATATATGAATGACAAGGTTTTATCCTTTTACAGTTAAAATAGCTAGATGTAACGTCTATGGTGATTTGCTTCCAAGTCAACTTCCATCTTCAACAATGCCAATCGCTGTCTTAATTCTGGTTTCTTTTATTGTTGTCTCCCCTTAATGGTATATATATATATATATATATATATATATATATATATATATAAAAAGAGATTTCTTCTATTATGCATCGCGTTGTGCATTTATTTTTCAATAATAAAGCGTTAGTTAATTATTTAGCCCGGACCACCTGAAGATACGAAAAGGTTGAAATCAAGATAGCTTGATCGACTGATGTCTTATTTTTTTTTTTTAAATTCAAAATCTCTGCATGTTAAATTTTTATTTTTTATTTATTTTCTTTCATATACGACAAAACCTTTAAAAACTTTTGATGATGTGCTTACTTGTAACACTGCTCTGCGTAAAACACTTCACAAAAGAAGATGGAGAAGTTGTATACCAATTTCCTTCTACTTTATGATACTGTGTGACTGTTGATGATAAAAATAACACATTGTTTATGTCACTAGGATTTCTCCTGAGAAAATTGATTTATCATCTCTGGGCAAAGTGCAATATGCTAAAACCTACATCCAGGGATGCCGAGCTAATTTTTGTTATATTTTGCTTAGCAGCAAAATTATCTTCATTCAAAATATAAGAACGGTTACAAATGTCAGAGGCATTTTCTTGAAAAGCAAACAACCATCGTCAATAAATTTCTTTTAGTTTAGGAATCCATGTGTCCAAATACATTTAAACAATTAAATTGTTTTTGCAATTTTCTGTGTAGTTTTTCCCATGCAATCCAAATTTTGTATCCTTAACACAAACGCTATACCGGGTATTTCTTGGTATTCCTTGAAAACAAATAGGGTAAAAAGTACTTTATACATAACATACAATTTCGGCATGTTTCTTTACAAGTTTTTACCGGGCATCAAACGACTTATTTGACATGAATAGAAACTAAGTAAAAGGCTCAACAAACATTCCTTGTTACTTCTACTGAATAAAATTCTTCCAAATGAAGAATTACAAAGTAAAATTAAGCATTTCACCCCAAGCCAGGCAGGAGTGCCACTAGCACGCAAGGGGTTACAAAGAATGAAACTAAGAGAAATGGTGGGTGTGAAGAAAGGATAAAAAGAAGACATCAGATGTCTATTTACACTACATTTAAATTTTAAATAAAGATTATAGTTATCAGGGAATCAAGTAAGAGGAAGTGAGTTTCACTGTTCGCGAGTGAGAGAGCAGAAGCTGTTGGAGTAAAAGAGGCGGTTACATTTAACGGTTTCGACATCAAACGGGTTGGACTGAGATGCCAACCTAGTAGAATGATTAAATTCATGCAGTGGGGGCACCAGTAAAAATAGCTCTTCAGAGCAGTTGCTATGAAACCTTTTTTCTAAAACATTTCACCCCAAGCAAGGCAGAGTGCTACTATCACGCAAGGGGTTACAGAAAGTGGGGAGCGAGAGTAAAGAGGCGTGATAGAGGAAAGGATGAAGAGAAGGACAGGGAATATATCAGGTCATCTGGAGATGTCGATTGACATTACATTTGAATAGTTGGAGACAATAGCTATCAGGAAAACAAATAATAGGAAGGGTATTCCACAGACGGGAAGTGCGATACATAAAGCTATTGGAGTACAAGAGACGGCTACATTTAAACATTTCGACAGTAAAAGTGTGAGAACAAAGTGCCATCCTAGTAGCACGTTTAAATTCATGCATTCTGGGAACCAGCGAAAGTAGCTCGTCGGAGCAGTTACCGTGAAAGCGAGGCACGCCACGTCTGTGAGAGCGACTGTAGACGAGATGCCAGATCAGGGCCAATCATATTGCATATCAGTATCTGGATTTTGTCGAGGTCCTTATATGGCAGTAGTATCCCATGCAAGGCGAATGATAGATGTGAAGAATGGACTTATTTATTTAAAGCTTGCTATGGGAGAACTGCACTGAATATTGAAAATAAAGCTTTTGGAGATATAATCATTATTGACATAGAAATCAACACTGCAGAAAGAAAAGCCATCATAAGATCATGCCAACGTTTTAGTGGTAGAATCCCCGACTGACGCCAATTCAGTCGGGTTTTGATCCTAGCTAGAGGCAACCGGACATCTAGCCACACTGATGAGCTGTGATACAGCGAAACTGTCTGTCTGTGGATGACTATATATATATATATGTTAAACATTGGTTCGCGATCACGAATCTCGTAACTCTTTAGTCTCGTAGCGGAACCACATCTGTTTCATCGGCAAGGCAGCCTGATGAACCAGGCTGGTTTGATATCAGTTATCTTTTTACCAAAGCTATAGGACCTAATCCAACCTGCTAGTTACCTATATCTGAGAGGAAGTGATGAATTCATAGATTCCCTAATGGTATTAACAGGTATGTGAATGCAATTAACTCGACAAGAATTCGAACTCGGCTCTCCAATTCCTAAATCCGAGCCACTATCTATTACGCCACTGTGTGTCTGTAAATATATTTTGAAATGCCGTATTTTGTGGTGAAAAGTATTTTATGGGATATTTTTTTCTTTCGTATAATAATATCTACAGTTATTAGGATTCTTTCTTTACAGTGAATACTGTACAGAATTTGGCTATTATAAATAAATATTCAATTCATCAAATTAAAACGAAATTTGAAATAATTACATTAGCATGAAAATTAAGTAAATAAATACAAAACAAATAATATTAAAATTCAGTAAAATTACTTCTTTCTTTAATTAGATATTGAATTAAATCACTTATCCTTTATAGTTTTAATTGACTTTCACAGCCTAAAGAACATTTTCAGCGTTCATAAATTTAACATTTTTGTAAACTTAGCAATGCTTCTGTTTAAATAAACATGTGGCGCTATATATATATATATATATATATATTTCAGTTCAAGAGCCAGTCGCAAGCATTGCACTTGTTTTTATTTAGATGGTTTCGAAAAGCTAAAAAATATTAAAATAGATTGATCCTTTGATAGTTATATCGCATAGTTGTTATCAGAACGAGTTTAAGAGACGGGCACGAAAAGGGTAGATTTAAAAATGCTGAAATAAATTATTAATCGGTATACAGAAATACGAGAGAGCAATTATACGACTTAAATATGAGAGCTGAGACGAGCTCTCTAGATATAGAGACACGAAGATAAGTTTTTCATTGACTGATCTGAATGCGTGATCAATGTACCGATTCAGATAGAGATGACAGCTTCTCTACTAAGAAACAAACCGAGATCAATTGACCAGGAGAACATAAAAATCGAAGGAAGGTATCAATTGATGCGTAATTGATGCAAAACGAAATGATGAGACACATACAAACCAAACGACTAGTATTTATTTCTCCACGCATGAAAATGATAAAATACTATGTAAATATTGCTTGTAAATTTTAGTGTATATTATATATTGTCATTTTTATCTTGCACATAAATATATATTTTTTTCCAATGATATTTACGCGTAAATGAATATAACGAACTCGATGTTAATTGGGACATGGTATTCTCAAGCAATCATCCATCTAGTTATTGACCAGGCGCTACGTAACTTAACTTCAGTTATCGTACATGAACCTGTGTTTCGCCGTAATATGAACCGTAAAACAATCCTCTAGATGAATAAAAGTTCATACTAATTGTTATGATGTTAATTTGGGGTTAATAAAGACAAACGCCAAATAACATGTAACAATAAAATGGGGTTTATTCGGTTGGTAAGTTGGTACAGATATCGCCTGAGTTGTCTATAACTCACTCAGCCCAAGAACTTCTCCGACACTGTCTTTTGACATGCCACTATTTAACGTCCTTGTTTGTAGACGAGTTCATCTTCAAGAGGGGTGGTAAGTTCCTACACAACACTAATAAAATAAATTGATCAAATACAGGCTTCGGCAGAAATACCGCTTAAATATTCCTCCCAGAAATAATTCCCCTATAATGGTAAGACGTTAGTGTTAATGGTGTCTTCAGCTACTTAATAGCTGACCATTTTGTGGCAGCTATTTTCTGCCGAAACCTGTACTTCTAATAAAAACATTTATTATAATGTAAAATGCATTGAGCTTATTTCTCTATAAAAAAAAGTTTCAAGATCTGTTTATATAACATCAGTTTGAAAACATCGACTTGAATAATAAAGCTGACAATCAGTATATATATAAGAAATATAATTTTAAGATGTGCTATATTTATGGGATAAAGTGATAGAGCGTATGTAAATATAAATATAAAAGTGAACATTGAAGTCAACACAGGTGCGACAAGCTGTTTCATGCTAGACGTAATCGAGGTCTGACGAATGAGTCTAGCATTAAACAGCCTCTCGCCTCCGAGTGTTGACTTCAATGTTCACTTATATATATATATCACTGTTTATTTGGCGCCATAAAGTTGATTTAACTGTCTCAAAGCGTTAAATTGTGAAAGGGGACTCTTTTCTTTCCGTATAACAATTTATTTTATTTTCGTCTTCATTTCTTTGTTTGCTTCGTTTAATTTCCTTTTGTCTGCCCATTCCATTTCCTTTATTCCTACCCATTTCATCTTTCACGCACCCTTGCACAACTTATCTACTGAAAAACAAATATCAAGCTGTAGGTTATTCATTCTGATAAATATGTACGTTCATAATTTGTAACCTCAAGCGAGAAATCTCTTAATATTTACTGGAAATTAAGCGACACTAAGATTGGCGGCCATAATCTTAATAACACAACATGCAGACGACACAGTAATGATAGCAGACACGGAAAAGAAATTACAAAATCTTCTACAGAAGGTAACAAAGGAGAACGAGAAGAAGGGACTAAGCAAAAAATGCAAGAAAACAGTATGCATGGTCATCAGTAAAAGAAATGCGATTTACAGGTCGGAAACACTAGGATCAAGCAGACTCGGAAGTTTAAATATCTGGGAAGCGTTTTGACAGAGGCCGGTAAGTGCAACACAGATCCGTAGAAGTATTGGGATGGCCAAGGACGCATTCCAAAAGCTGGGCAGAGTATTGCGAGACAGGAGGATTTCTTTGCTAAGGAAGAAAAGAATACTGAGCTGTTACGTGACATCTGTCTTTCTTTACAGCAGCGAATGTTGGACGATTTCCTCAAAAATGAAGAAGAAGTGATTTCAAGCGAAACAAAGAACAGAAGTTACAGACATTGAAATTTATTGACGAATGTTAATATCAAAATAAGAATTCGAGACATATGAGGTCGATTAATCGGAACGACAGAGAAACTTGGAGAATTGAAAACTGAAAGGGTACATTAAAAGCAAAACATAAAATGTTAAGCAGTGAGTAACCTACTTGATAATCAGCTGAATAGTCTAACGGAGGAGAAATTTGCGAGAAGAGAGATTGCAAAGTAACAAGTATTGCTAATAGTAACAGAAATCGAAAGCCATGGAGTGCCATGATCGTCCATCTCCTGGAAGAATGACACGGAGAGAGAAAGAGTTTCTTTAAGAATTTCTCAAAAACTTGTTGACCATTCTTACAGACTAGTGGCCAATTTTGTTTTCTCGTTATTCAAATATTCACAAATGTATGCTCAATTCCTGTTGATTAATAATGAGTGTAAATGCAAGTACTGATTACCTTAGTTGGAGTTTGGCTAATTATAGATTGAATTCTTTTATTGAATTGTAAATAAGCATGCTTTCTGTAAATAGGATCTGGCTTTAAACGAACCTAAGGGCTGCATTCGGCGGACTATATGCATATTAGTATGAATATTAGCTATTTTTATCTTAATTTTCCATGAGCTTAATATGGGAGAAAACATATTCACAGAGCCAGGTCATCATCTTTAGTCCCTTGGCCTGAGGACAAAAGAAACCGACTGATTCTTCCTACGAATGATCCTTTCAGATCAATTGGTGGCGTCCATCTCCTCTCTCAACACTTGATCGAGGGCCGAAACCACGGAATATGTTATGGCTATCCCCCAGGTTTTGAATTCTGAGTTGTTATCAATGCTATAGGACACAGTTTCACTTGCCATTTACTCATAGTTGGGAGAGAAGAGTTACCATCCTAAGGGTATTAACATATAAGCGAATGTAATGAACTCGATAAATTCGAACATGGCTCTCCAATTCCTCAATCCGAGCCACTATCCATTTTGTTGGGTTGAGAGTGACATTGATCCCTAACATAACTGACAAGCAACTTCTGTATACAAATTTATTTTAAATTGTATTTCATGCAGTGATATAATGAAATTAAATTTAATCATCAAATTATGAACTTTTTTCGAATATTTCCGTAACAGCTTTTTTTTTATTTTAATTTAATTTTTGTATTGACTGACATCAATCAATTCTGATAGAAACGTCAACAATATTAGAAAAAAATTCTTTTTGCAGGGGAATTTATGCTATTTTCTTGTAATTAAAACAAATATTAATACTTCAAATAAGATGTTTAAATTATTCCTTTAAAATGTGCGACAGTTGTTAAAACATACACACACAACAACAAAAAAAAATCAATAGTCACATAGAAAGTCTTCCAAATTAATCTATGACCTAGTAGATTGTCGGGTAATATCCCAAGCCCTTTATGTCTTTTCACAATATGGTCTTCTTGGTTGCGCTCATCTCCTTTATAAGTTGACATGGTACTGAAACTGTATAGGAGTCTTGGACTAAATAGGCCAGAATCAAACAATTATGAAATCATTGCATTATTTACATTATTCGGACTGTTATCCTTATCTTCATTGCCATAATAATCAAAGTTTCAGCCGTTGTACACTCCGGCCTTCTTTAGAACACATAGCACAGTGGATGAAGACGTTGGTTACATTCAGTTACTAAAGAGTTGTGAGTTCAATACCAGGACACAGCAGTGGTGAACAAAAACTTGGGGAGTTGAGTTAAAGGCAATTAACTGATATATTCCGAAGAGGCATGGCACGTGGAACGAGAACACTTTACCCCGGTATACGAAATAAAGGGTTCGAATCGAAATTCAAATCACCTGAAGAAGGGCGGAGCGTACAACGGCCGAAACGTTGTGAATCGTGAATTGGCAATGGAGATTAGAATAACGATACGAATAATGTAAATAATGTGACGTCGCCCCTCCTTGGTCGCAGCGTCGACTCTGTCGTTCGATCTCGTTCGCGGCTCCAACTGTGACGTGACGTGATGTGGCCGCCCAAGTGTCGATCCTTGTCACGGACAGCACCAGTTGTGACGTTTTTTTGCCGCGGCGTCAGTTGTTCGCTCCTCGCTGCTCCAAGTGTGACGTTCCAACCCTCTGGTTAGATGATTACCAGCCTCGCCGTTCCCAACTCGCTTCCAACACCTGGTTACTAGGGTAACTGTACTGATCTCCGGTCTGCCTACCCACGTTGTGATTAGATTTTAGACAGACGGGATCAAACAGAGTCGGGGCCGTATGCCAGCTGGGTTCAACGGGGTAGCAACACAAGCAAAAAGAAAAAAAACTCACGAGGCAAAAAATTACTGATAAGAAAGGGTAACAACCTTTTATATCTAATGTTCGTTACATAAAATTATTCTTACTTCCCGACCCGTTTTGTGGACTGTGGCACCAAGCTTCTATCATACAATTTAAAGACTTCGAGTTGCCTACTCTCTAGAATTTTGTATGTCGGAGTGTGGTTTGGTTTCGACACTGGGCGCTAATCTCTACCAGTCGTTCACGGCTGATTCTTCTCTTCGGCTTGAGTTGGACGAGCTTATTCGCTTCGGCTTGAGTTGGACGTATTTCTTCACTTCGATTTGGGTTGGACGAATTTCCACCCTCAGGCTTGGCCTGGTTTCAACTTCTAGACGCAACTGCAAGTAACTTCTTCTTCCGTCCTGCAACTCTTCTCGCCAAGGTCCGAACTCTTCTCTCTGCCGTCTGAGGTGATCTCTTCTCTCTGCCTTCCGGGGCTGAACTCTTCGGCCTGTCTGGCCTGCAGCTCTTCTGCCTATCTGGCCTGCAATTCTTCGGCCTGTCTGGCCTGCAATTCTGCTCCAACTTCTCTGCGGCTTTCGAGCAATTTTCTTCTCTTCGATTTGGCTGCAACCTCTCTGCCTGTCCGGGCCAAACGGACCGGCCCTTCTTGCCCGCAAGGGGCGAATGAGCTGGGCCCGCCGTCCGCTCTCCAACTGCTCTGGCCGTCTACCCCGCAACTCTCTGATTTCTGTCGATTGGGGTCCTGCTTTTATTGACGCCGCAACAAACTGGGGTGGGTCTGTCGGCGTCAGGGTTTTCCTGATAATTCCAAAAGTCGCATTATTTCTGATTTCCCATTATCGCTCTTACTCTCACCCCTACTTCCTCACAGTGCCTCTGGGGGGGAGGCGCATACCCATCTCTCCCGGTCTCTCGTATGTCAGGTGACCGTTTTCGACCAATGGGTCCTGGTCGAGCGTACTTTCTCCTCTTTCTCGCATATCACGTGGCCGCTTTCGGCTAATGAGATTCTGGTTGGGCGTCTCCCATCCTTCGTGACGTCTCCAATCGGGCGTGGTCTATCCCGGCTTTGTTCTGGGAAAGAAAACACCTTGCTAAAAAAAAAAAAAACAAAATCCAATTTGGCCTTTTTCGCACGCACGAAAATGACAATCTCGGCCTTTCTCACCTTTTGGTTTTTGTCAAAACAGCCCGCCGCTAATTAGATGTGACTTCAGGAAGAATTTTTCACGTCTCGCTGGCGCTTTCTGTGAGCCAAAACAATTGTTTTCATTCTTTTATTTTCGTTCAGGCCTGACAGTTAAAATCTTAATTATCTGAATTGAAAATATCCTCACTTCATCATCGTGGGGGTTCTAATCTTCAACAGGTCAGGATCTGTATACAATTCCAGCGGTCACCTTCTCATTCTAAAGACACCCCTTTCCGAGTAATGTTTCGTTTTCCATTGTTCTAAAAAATCCCATTTCTCCAAATTGATAATGAGCTTCTACATTCCGTGGACACAAAAGTAGGCCAGATGTTTTGACCGATATTTTTATCAATCGTACGTATGTTCATCCACTTTTACCATGTCCGTTCATTATCTCTAAACTTATTCCTTCAAATAACAATTTCCATTGTTCTTGAAATTCGGTCAGGCGCGTTGGCCTAGATATCTCTTGACACCTGTTTTCGCTTATGACCGGCTTATCTATTTCTCCTCCTCTCCTTTTCTTTTTCTTCCCTTAGGATCGCCTAAATACAATTAGAGAAATATTCTCAAAACTTAATTACTCTTCGTCTAAATAACTAACAACTGGATAATAAATCATATTTCTAGGAATATTTCTTTTTAGTTTTTCTAATAATGCACGGTGCCACAATAATGTAAGTAATCATAATACCTCATCTCAGACATATATACAACTATTAAAAAATTAATCACGAGGGCGATCAGCTTAGATAATTCAAAGAGCTAGGGATGGAGAAGCAAGTGAGAGAGAGAAGCAAGCAAGCAAGAGAAAAGCAAGCAAGCAAGAGAGAAGCAGACCAGAGAGAGAGAGAGAGAGAAGCAGACCAGAGAGAGAGAGAAGCAGACCAGAGAGAGAGAGAAGCAGACCAGAGAGAGAGAGAGAAGCAGACCAGAGAGAGAGAGAGAAGCAGACCAGAGAGAGAGAGAAGCAGACCAGAGAGAGAGAGAGAGAGAGAGAGAAGCAGACCAGAGAGAGAGAGAGAGAGAGAAAGCAAGCAAGCAAGAGGGAAAGCAAGAAAGCAAGAGGGAAAGCAAGCAAGCGAGAGAGAGGGTAACGAGAGAGAGGGGAAACGATAGAGAGAAAGGGAAAGGAGCAATTGATAAATCTTGTGGAAAAATTAGATAAAGATGCGAAATTCTAATCTAACGCTTCTTTCTGATCATCTCTTTGGAAATTGAACTTTGCCTATTGTTTGAACAAAGGTTCAGAAATTATACTCTTCAGAAATAGTAGCGGTAAAAATAACTATATTGCTTTATACTCAGGTTCGCTGTCAAAATTCTATAGAATTTGAGTAGTGTATATATTTTACTGTACGATATAGGTATATTGCATGAAGATATTTACCAAACAGTCTGGAGAAACGTTGTATTGCGTCAATCTTGGAAATGAGTGTCTGCAGTCGAAACCCGGTTTTAACTTTCATTGGTGTGTAAATAACAAACAAACACATTTACTATTCTAGCAATGTGTATGTTTTGTACTGAAACCGTGTTATGACAGGCATGCGAAGAAATGAAAATTACAAGACAAACATTTTAATATAAGACGTGTTGACAGCCTGTGTCTACAATATTATATATATATATATATATAGATATTATATATATGGGTAAATATAATAAATATTCAGGGGGAATATATGTGTTGTATACCTTTCAACGTATGTGTCCATTGTTTTGGCGAGTGTTTTCATCGTAGAGATTGCTGAGGAGAGAGATAGATGATATATATATATATATATATATAAGAGAGAGAGCAAGACAGGATAGATTGAGTACATATATAAAAATATTTCACCAGAAAAACAAAAGCTATTTTGACTGAAAAGATGGAAGCTTGAAAAAGGACATGTTAAACAAACAAATAAGCCTCTGTATAAAACAAGAATTTAAATACAGTTACGGAGAAAATGAAAAGGAAGACATGTTTTTCGAAAAGGAAGAAAAAATTCCTGTTTCATGTCAAAAATTTGTCAAAACAACGGGAAACGAAAGTTTAGAACCAAAAAAATGTAAGCGCCGAAATGTTTCGGTGAAGTTCATTTTCTTTTTTCTCAAAAAGTCCGGCATCTACAGCCATTTTGCTTTTTATTTTTGACGACTTCCGTTACTTTCACTGTCAACGAATTTCAGGCAAGACTTAATTTCACGACAAGTTCTTTTATGTTGCTGCCATATCTGGTCTGGTGCTTCTATGTATCTGGAGACTCTTGATAAAATCCAAATAAGATTCTGTAATGCAATCGATCCTGATCTCGCATCTCGAAATCAGTCACTACTCGCTGTCTTTTCGACAAATATTTTCACGACAATTGTTTTGAGGAGCTTTGCTTCTTGGTGTCTCGACTGCATGAATTAAAGGGTTATACTAGATTGGCTGTTAGGTCTCACCATTTTTACTGTTGAACTACCTAGATGCGACCGTATATTCTTTTGTAATATTTTCTTTTCTTGCCCGTGGAACTAACTCCCTTTTGATTTCTTTTTCCCTACAATCTTCAAAATTTAAATGCAGTGTCAGTAGCCATCTACTGTTTAACTGAACCCTGTTCTTTTAGTGTCCTTTCTCCTCACTAAAATCTTGTTCTCTTTCACTCCCAGTTATTTCTTGCGTCTTAGTGGCTTATCGCCATCTTCTGTCTTCCTGAACCATATTCCTTTATTCTCATTCTCTTACACTGCCAGCAAACTCTTACATCCTAGTTTAAAAAAAAAATGATTCTTTTCTGAATTTAATTTTCATAATACTAGTGTGTGTTTTTCTATTACCAAAATATTTCTTATTACTATATATATTATATTTAGGGATAGACAAGTATGAGTAGACATCACGAATTTTCTTTTGTTTATTAAACTGGGTGATTCAGATGTAGAGATGGGAAGTCTTTTTAAATAAAATGTAATACACATTAATATATAACCTTTATTGTAAGAAACAATAATAATAAAGTCCGATTAAACAAAAAAAAATCATTGCTTACATATAGGAAACTATGAAAGCCATAGAAGTACAGAAAGATCTATAACAAAGCGCTATATTCCGAGCTAAGGCAATAAATACTTAACACCAGGTGGATAATAGAAGAAAGGTTTACTGTACACAACTAGTACAATATGAAATACGGTACAATTATACACATAGGTCAATCTAGTAGTGAGTGCCACTAGTTGGAAGGTCGGACGTGCTTGCGTCTTCTCTCTCTCACTCTTCCTCGAGTCTCTCGTAGACAGTTGACTTTATAGATACTTACTACCTATAGTGTAATCATTCATGGGGGTGACTGGTTATTCGATTATATCAAAAAGTTTTTAGAGATTATAACACGAAGGCATTCGGTAAAGTACGATACGAATAACTCGAAATGTTAAGAAAAGTTGATCTACACGGAAAAGATATTCAAATAACCCATAAACGCTACTGGAAAGAAACAACTCGTATGCAGAGAAAGAGTTGAGTGAATACGTAAAAATAGAAATTTCAGTAAGCTTTCTCACCAAACTTAATTTAGATAGCAAGATATTTCTAAGCGACCAACAAAAACTTACAATAAACAGGTTTAATCATAATATAGGTGGCAACATGCTGATGGCAAATTTAAAACTGAAAAAAAAAAAAAAAAAAAAAAAACGATTTTATCACAGAAAGTAAGAAAATAGATTGATCATTTTGGCATATTATTGAATACTTTCTGTTTGAATTTTTTCATTAAAACTAATTTGGTTTCTTTTAATTTCTTTACGGAATAAAACCAAAGAGTTAAAGAATGGATCGACGAAAATGTGTTAACAGCGTTTACGCGGCCTTGTGGACAATGTATTATTTATCCTCACAACCACTTCCCCATAGACGCAATGTCAAAAGCCTGTCGCTATTTCTATGGCTGATGTTCAGACGAATTGTATTAGTTTCGCCCCCTTCAAACACGGCTAATTCCCCACAATATTATATACGCCAGGGTTAAATCATTCTTATCCTCTTCGTACTTCATCGGTAAGAAAGCAGTTGCACTCGGAAAGACTCATCCCAAGAACGGATACATTGTAGAACAAACATTCGGGAGGCTGCTCCTCCGAACTCTACAATGTTAATCTCTTCAAGTCTAGGGTCAACCTAAATATCCTTATAATAGGCAGTTATTTCCTAATCTTACGTCTATACAATTTCTTTCAGTATCCCTCTAAAGTGAGTGGCATTCTATTGAGTGTATGTATAATTAAAAGAGGTCGGAAATCACTTCTTCGAACGATATTAGGTACGTTAAGGACTCTTCTTAGCATTCATGATATTACTTTGATTACTTTTGTTAATGCCATCAATCAGGAAGATAATATAAATTTAAATAACCGAACACAATCGGTAAATCCTTTGGATACAAATCAGAAATAAGATTGTTGAACCACTTACCTTTTCAAAGAATATGGCAGCACGTTGAGAAAGAAATTAGTTCAGAAGATTATAAAGATTTTAACTTACCTGAAAGAGAAGAAAGGAAATAAGTCAGTACTTTTAAGAAGAAACAGCTTGGTCAGATTTGTGACAATATTCAGCCTCAACAAAGAATCGATCAGTGACAATGTCTACTTTAATTAAATCAGATAATTATCAGTTTGAAACAATCAGCAATCCTTTAAATTTACGTTGGCAAATACGAAGCAGACGAATTGTATTAAATTATGTCAAAATCGATTGTTAGTTATTTTAATTCATGCATTTTTCATTTTGTATTAGACAGGATTTGATTTGAAGTGATAAGTTTATATCTGGAGTTATACAATTAAAATGAAAAGTTAAAACTCGTACGAGAAAGTAAAATTTGAAAATCATTCAGTTTCAATCAGTCAACATGGACTTTTATTAATCGATATTCATTTCGAACTATGTGAAATTCAATGAATTGATTTATATTCAGTTTGAATGAGACAATATTCAATAAGAATCGGCTACTTAAATGATTTACATTATTCGGACTGTTATCCTCATTTTCATTGCCATATTCGCAGTCTTTCGGCCGTTGTAAGCTCCGGCCTTCTTCAGGTGATTGTAATTTCGAACAGAACCATTTATTTCGTTCACCGGGGTAGATTGTTATAGTTCCACGTGCTATGCCTCAGCTATTTCCCTTCTCTAAGTTTTTGGTTCACCATTGCTGTAGCCTAGTATTGAACTCACAACTCTTTGGGTCTAGTCACTGGATCTAACCAACGTCTTTATCCACTGGGTTATGCGCCCTTGGAACTTTGGTTACATCCAGTAACTAGACCTAGTGTGTTGTGAGTTGAATACAAGACCACAACAGTGGTGAACCAAACTTGGAGTGTTACAGGGAAATAATATAAGGAAACACCCGAAAGAGAAATAGAACAATCTATGTCGGTGGACGAAATAAAGGATTCGATTCTAGATTCCAATCATCTTAAGGCCGGAGCGTGCAACGGCTGAAACGTTTTGAATATGGCAATGAAGATGAGGATAACAGACCGAATAATGTAAATAACCATAATACCTCATCTCAGAGATATAGACAGATATTGAAGAATCTGTTAGTGAATAATAAAAACGAATACAAGGTTCACAGCAATAATGATAATAATAATAATAATAATGTCAAAAAGCGTTGGACAAATGCTTTTACGCATGCAGAAACTGTGCCTGGGTAAGTCTTTCAGGAACAAGGAAAGCAAAGACGAATATACACGGGAAGACTAACAAAAGTGAAACAATTTATTATATAAAATCCTTTTCTGTTCATCTAAGGAAGATTCATTTGGTGTGGTGGTTAACTGGGAGTCCCAATTACCGCCGGCAACAAAAAAAAAAAAAAAAAAAAAGAAGGAAAGAAAAGATAATAACAATAAGAAAATAATACACAAGACATTGTTCTCATTGTTCTCTCATCTTAACTAGTTGTAGATGTTAACATGCACATGTTTTGTCTTGTGCAATCACCACAGACAACAGTAAATATCCCGGTTTGTAGCCTGACAATAACCTATTGAGCATGTCCCCCCCCACCACCACCAGGGACTGACGTAGGGTGCATCACTATGAGCGGGAGTAGTGTGGAAGCATCATGGACGAATGTTAAGAGGGTTGGATTTTTTTTTAAATTTGAAGGAGGAGGTAGTCAAATCGGCTTCGTAATCACATCGCGATGCTTAGGAAGAAACCTAATCGGAAATTGAACGGATTAGATTAGCCGACCTGAAGGTATTTCTTACTCGGCCCCAGGTTAGGCGATGCTTTTATCCAAACCATGTAGGACATATTTGGCTGTGCTGCATGGGCCTGGTGTACACTTATTAAATTGGGTCTTATGAAAGATATATTGCGTTGCGTATGTCTACATAAACATCATTTTGTTGCAGTATTGTTATTTAATAATAACAAATAAATAATAAATTAATAATAAATACTAAATAAATAAATAATAATAATATATAATAATAAATAAATAATGTTTTCAAATCTAGGGATGACAGTTTGCCCTGTCAATTAAAATTACAATTCTAGCCTCTTTCTAAATAAATATCTGTAAGCAAAAAGACATTCACTTTGTGTTTGAGAAGAACATTTATACTTGTTCTTTTTAGAATTAAAAAAAAAAAAAATTAGAATGACATTTTATGAAGTCATTATATTTATTTTTAAAATAAATTTACCTCACATATTTAAGTTTGTTTCTGCAAGAGGATTCTAAAGTTTTTCGGTATGCACTTGACTTTATTATTACATGGGAGGAAATTATTTTAAAATATTTATATAATTAAAACTGCAAATATTGAAAGAATATTTACATGAAACATAAGAGATGAAAAGTCATATATTCGCATCAAAATCTCCCTTACTAATAAGAAATTCCATCTTTAGGTATGTCCATTTATTAGCATCGAGTAATATGGCTATTCAGTGTAGATCAGGCTGCGTGACGAATATATATCTCTAAAGTCATGTTTTGTTTTACATTATGTGTGATGATTTATTTTAAGCTAATTTTAACGCGTGAAAATTTCACGCTTTTCTTATTTGAGATGAATCTTAATTCTTGTGTTAATGATCTAATAAGCTCATGATGAGCTCTACGACATTGAAATATCCGTAGAAATTCCCATATCGTAACGTTAAAAAAACTTTACGAAAGAGTAAATATCATTTGAACAGTTCCAGGGGTGACGGAATTCTTTCATACAACTGCCTTTCGACTGATTCATTCTCCAGTCTTTTGGAAAAATATGCAACTGTTTCAACCACAAGGATAAAATACTTGCATATTTCATAACAGTAATAAGTAATCCGAGCTTGATCTTATATAAATGACCTAGATTTCAAATGTCGACTGCGAGGGTCATCCCCATTTACGAGATTAGCGCAACCTTCCTTACTGAATGAGCCACTCCTGGAAGAGGATTACAGTTAAAATAATGACGATGAATGATGCGGGCGATAAGAATATAAATAAGGGTGTTATAACAAATTTTTTTTTTGACAAACGTTCTAGCCGGAAAAATCCACGTTTGAAACACTGTTTTTTTTATATTTATTGATCTATTGTTGTGCAGCACAAAGTTAAACGCATAGAGGAAGACTACTTGCATTAAAATCAACTTCAGGGTTGAGTTGGTGACCTACACTGTATGTCAACCCTTTTTGTGCTATTTATTGATGACTGAACTATTTTTTCTTAATCGGATCTACTGGTAAACATCGGGTAAGCAACAAGTGATATAGTTGCTTTTATTTGGTTCGAAACACAAGCATTATTGGGCATACGTACATTAGCAACATACCAATAATTAATATTTAGAAAGTTTGGGTTAGTCTGGCAAAAAGAAAAAAAATATTATGGAGCCAGTTAGATGCGAATTTATTTCAGAGGTAATAGAGAATTTAGTTAATTCATCTTCCAAGAGAAGAAGCATCGAAGATTAACCATATCGTGTCTCAGAATTTCGGAAAGATAGCATCCTCCTATTAGTTGCTTTTGAAACTTTTACCTCGCCAATTCCTCAAAATTATTCAGGACCGTGTAACGTTTGGAGATTAGTCATATTTGTTTAAATACTTTTGAAAACTTTCAGACTGGATGTTAATAAGAAAGTTAAAAAAAAACGGCAACTTTCAATCAGTTTCATCATTCTAAAAAGACAAAATTTCGATGTTCGGGACAAAGATTTTCCAGGAAGCTTTTTGCAAACTAATCGTTAATATGGAAATTCTTAGAGAAGACAGAAACGATAGAGTGAAACTAGAACAATCTACTTCGGTGGACGAAATAAAGGGTTCGATTCGAAATTCCAATCACCTGAAGAAGGCCGGAGCGTACAACGGCCGAAACTTGAATATAGCAATGAAGATGAACGTAATGGTCCGAATAATGTAAAAAAAAGAGAGAGAGAGAGAGAGAGAGAGAGAGAGAGAGAGAGAGAAAGAGAGAAAAAGAGAAAGAGAGAGAGAAAGAGAGAGAGAGAGAGAGAAAGAGAGAGAGAGAGAGAGAAAGAGAGAGAGAGAGAAAGAGAAAGAGACTAGTAGGAAGAAGGATCTTCCCCGCTTTTTGTTGAAGGTACAGAAAGCGGGGAAGGAACATAAAGCAGGTTAGAAAGAGGAGGAGGTAAATCGTGATAGATAGAAACAGAAAAAAAAAGACAGATAAAAAAGAAACTGGATGGGGATAAGAAAAGAAATAGACAGTTAAATAGAGTGGGGGTAGGCTTAGATACAGACTGATAGACAAGCAACAGGATGGGCATAACTAGAGACAGAAAGAGAATAAGATTTAGAGAGAAAATGAATAAGAGATGAACAGTCTGAAATCGGTATGAAGAGATTAAGATTCATAGATACATCCATTCGTACAGTACTAATGAAGGTAAAAGCAATACAGTGAGGATCGATAAATAATTAAATCAAGTTACATTAACAAATCGAATAGCAGAACAAACTGAGCAAAATATTCAATTTTATCGTTAAATTACCGATGTAAACAGCCATTATATATCAACCATGATTATCGTGTAAACGAACAATAAAAGACACGTGTGGGGGGATTTAAATGTACATTTGTTTTGCCTTATTTTCCTGAAGAGTCCAATTGGATGAAAGTACAGTTGTAAGTAGACAAATGACATTTTACCTTTTATTCAGTTTTATTTCTATTCTGCTTTCACCAATGTAACTGTTATGTTTGCTTTTAATTGTGTTTAAATATAATTATAATATAGCCATAGGAATGAACACTACATTGCGTCTATCGGTTTCAAGACTCAGTGCAATCTTCAGACCAAGTGTTACTATTCCATTATTGGGCTACGTATATAAGTCATTGGGGAACTAAAGGAAGTAAAGAAAGGAAGAAACTGTTCCTTCTTTGTACTTTTATTTAGCGCTAATACAGAAGATTTATGGTCATAACCTTTTCGTTTATATCTTTCATTTTGCATATCCGTTGACCTCGATCTGATAAACTTCATTCCAAATAATGCAAACTTAGAAACAAAGAAAATAAATCGCAGGAAAATATGCGAAACACTTTCATAAAATAAACATTAAGGTTTTCAGTCAGTTTTGTAAGAATCAATTTCGAATTTAGACATCTGGCTCATGCTGCGAAATGTTTCCCTGTAATGAAATCATCCAGGGAAACCAGGTCTCATGCCAGAGATGCGCATATTTCACTATTGTTTACTGAAATGCTTTTTGTGACGGCACTGATTATGAGTGTTCGAGAGGCCGGAGTGTTATTTCAGAAACTGCCAGGAACATTGGACCAGTGATAAACATGGTCTGCAACTTCTATCACGATCATCAGACATGTCATCAACTGAATATTTATCGGGCATGATGGGACTAAGCTTTCCTTGTTCAGTTTGACCACCTATAGCTCTTGTATATCGTTAACATGTACAGAAGGAATGCAACAATGTATTCACTATCTATACGATCGTATGCATGCAAGAGGACACGTGTGAGATGAATATGTTTTGTAGTGTCTTCCTTCTAATGGGTCTATTATAGACTCTTCCACTTACTATAAAGTAGTAGGAAAAATAAGCTTCAGGGAAATGGTGATATAGACTGTTCTACTGATGCTGTTTGCAGTCCCTGTCGAACTTTCTGCCTTTGGCAGAGAGGAACCCGAACGAGGGTGTGCCGAAGGGCAGAGTTTCGTCCGGGGAGGAATACAGACCCGAGCCCGTTTATGCGGGTTCTACGGGGATTTTTTGGCCGAGCCTGCGGGCTCGGATGACCCACGTTAAACTCGGCCTTGCGCCACATATAACCCTCGTGGGGGGGGGGCTGTTAAATATAACGGTGATATAGACTGAACGATGGTCAACGACACACACTCCCAAGACGTGTAACACTCTTCTGTTGTCTTTACTCTTCAATACACTATTTATCTGCAACCTCCTGTTTTGTTATTTCTTAAGCAATTACTTGGTCACAACAGTATTGTTAGCACACCCCTTATTTTGTAAAAAGTACGCGTATTTATTTGTAAATATAATCATTTACTGAAATTCGGCTTTATTAACTATATGTTTAATTTTTAGGTAAGCTGAAACATTCAGGGTGTTGCAAATATGCTCTCATCTATCTCTCATAATTGATTGATTAGTTATTTATCGGGAAGGGTGTAAATGAACAGGCTGGAGACGGCTGAGAAATAACTTAAGAGTACGAAATAAAAACGAGATATCCCTAAAAATGAGCAGTGGAACGAGAACAGTCTAACGCGCGAAGATTAAATAAAGAATTAGTTTCAGAATTCTGTTATACGAGAACATACCTAGTCTATTGTTAATAGACTCTCCCACATATAATAAGTAGTAGTAGTAGTAGCAGTCGCGAAGTCGCTCAGTGAGTTGGTGAGTCAGTCGATGTCGGACATTAAAGTATCAACCACCACAACGTCATTGACTACTATATCAAGTTCCTAACGTTTTCTACGTCGAACCTTTTTAGGACCGACTTAGTGAAATACAAGCCTCCACTTTGAAAACTACTCTACAACAAATTCCCAGGTCGATATACATCAGAGCAAGGCCAGAAGCTACAGCGACTGAAACGCTATGATAGCAACAACGAAAATGGGGACAATAGAACGATTATAAATAATGTAAATAATGTTAACTTCTCATCCCAGAAATGCAGACCGAAAATGATTGTAATTTTTACATGGATGTTTATTAATTCGACATTTTTTCTTATTACCATAAATAAGACTTAGTGGAGACACGCATTTGCTACCCCCTTTTGTTATTCTGTACTCAAAATTTTGTACTAAAAGTAAGTAATTATTTTATTATCTTCCAGAAATTGGTTTACACTATTTAGACGTAACATGTTCTTATATATGCCATCAAACCTATACATGTTTGTACAGACAAACCTCTCATCAACGGACTAATATGAGGCGGATGGTCCGTTAAAGCCTATTGTCCGTAAATGGGAAGGGATTATTTTTGAGTTATAAAACCACTATATTAACTACCAGCAGTTCTGACCATAATGTAAATACCTGAAAGAGGATGTAACCCTCTTAATGCGAAGGTATCGGATTACCCATGGTACAATACAGGCTGGACAACAAGCATCAGTTTACGAATAATATGTGTGCTGGATTTGAAGGTGACTGTCTGGTAGGCCCATATGTTCTCTCAGCACGTCTTACAGGAGACGTCTACAGGGACTTTATTTCGAACACATTTCAAAACCTTATAGATGATGTACCCTTCTTCATGCGAAGACTAATGTGGTTCATGCATGATGGGGCTCCAGCATATTGTAGTCCCATTCTTCGCGATGCACTGGCTGACATTTACAGTTTCCATGGACCGCACGGATTTTTATCAGCGAGGCCATCTGAAACAATTCATATTCAGCAGACATTCATAATGCAGAGGCGCTTCATCAACATGTCATGGGGGTCTTTGAAACCATTGGACTCCGTGTGGGAATATTTGAAAAGGTCCGCCAGTCAGTGAGCCGACGGGTGCAATGCGTCTGTAGAAGCAAGCGGAGGATATTTTGAATATTTGTTATGAGTTGCTGTATTGGGGTATAATGACGGCATTTTGGACATACGCTTAGATGGACATTTTATCTTGTTTGGGTGTCAAGAATCCACCCCAAATACCGTTAAAGTAATTCTGATGCACCATATATATATATATATATATATATGACAAAATTCTCATCAACGCACTAATAGGGGGAAGGTTTGGTCTAGTAAAGCCGATTGTCCGTAGATGGAAAGGGATTATTTTTAGTTATAAGACCACTATAGTAACTACCAATAGTTATGATCTTAATACAAATACTATAGACATGTATATATGGCATAAATAAATATATACTTAATATAGATATATTAATAAAAATAACAAAAATAATTGATTTGCCACAGCTACTTTCTAACGTACGCGATAATGTGTCGTACTTTGTATACTGGACATCCATCTTACAATTACTGAATTGAAAAGCCGCCAAGCGGTCACTTTGAGAACTAATACGACTCGTTCCGCTAAGCCAGCAAATTTTGAAAGACATCACCGACGATTTGGAAGTTGTTTTTTTTTTTTTTTTTTCTCCTGCGGATGTTTTTTTTTATTTTGGCCGTTGCTTTCGAAGTCCGTTGATGGGGGTCCGTAGATGAGTGGTTTGTCTGTACTCTTTTCTAACCAAATTTTTCTGTTTCTTAATACTTTGCTTATTTTTTGGAAGCCAACTTTTCGCTATCCCAATACGCAGTAATCTATCTTACTTTATACCTGACTTTGTATACAATTGAATGGCCCGCTGCCGCCGCCAACTGGTCACTTTGAGAACTAATACGACTCGATCCGCTAAACCCGCAAATTTTGAAATACATCGCTGACGATCTGGAAATTTCCTGCAAATTTTATTTTATTTTGTCTGCAGATTTTGTCCGTAGCATTCGAAGTCCGTTGATGGTGGATCCCTAGATGAGAGCTTTGACTTTTCATCTTTATACTATTCGTTTGTCATTCTAATTTTTACTCGCCGGAGTCGATCCTTCAAATCTACAAATCAACTATTCGCCCTTGCATGGAGTATTGCTGCCATATCTGGCCTGGTGCCCTTATGTTTGTCTCAAGGTTCTTGATGAGATCCAGAGACATCCGTCTCTGTATCTTAATCTCGTCGCCTCCCTCTGTCTTTTTTACAAATACTTTCATGTTAACTGCTCCGATGAGCTGCTTTCGCTGGTTCCCAAACTTGATGAATTTAAGCGTTCTACTAGGCTGGCATCTCAGTCCCACCCTTTCACTGTCGAAACGGTTAAATGTAGCCGTCTCTTCTACTCCAATAGCTTCATATCTCGCACTTCTCGTCTGTGGAAATCCCTCCCTCTTCCTATTTTCCTGATAGCTATAATGTTCAACTATTCAAATGTAACGTCAGTTGACGTCTCCAGATTCCCTGATCTATCCCCTATCCTTCTCTTCATCCTTTCCTAAATCACTCTTATTTGCTCTAGCTCCAACCACTTGCATGCTAGTGGCTTGCTTGGGGTGAAACGCTTAAAAAAAAATTAAACTATTCATGATGACTGGTTATTATTTTGATATATACTTGTGTAAAGTGATTTTTTTTAATGACGTTTATTTTGTAAAGTTTCGGATGTAACTACTTTGTCATGGGAAATCCAGAAATCTATAGGAACGGGTAAGAGTTGCTTTTAGCGGTTGTTATGCCAACATTCATCAACCGGCACTGATATAAAAGCCGTCATATTTTCTCATGAAAAGCCATGTGTACAGCTGATAACACTAACCAGCACGCTGTACTACTGAAAGTCAAATAGCAATAGGAAATTGAGGATTTTTAATAGCAGCAACCACTAAAATAGAGAGCACATTTTACTCGAAGAGAAAATAATGTAAACACATCTTCCAAATTATTAGAGAGGAAACCCTCATCAATACTGAAACAAGCAATAACAGTGAACACTATTTACATTATTCGGACTATTCTCCTCATCTTTGTCGCCATATTTATTACAACGTTTCGGCCGTTGTACGCTCCGGCCTTCTTCAGGTGGTTGGAATGTCGAACTGAACCTTTATTTTGCTCACAGGGGTAGACTGATCTAGTTCCACGTGGATATCAGTTATCTCCTGTTAACTTCCCTCTCCAAGTTCTCCACTGCCTTAACCGTGTATTGAACTCACACTCTTTGGGGCATGTCATTGGATCTAACCAACGCCTTTATCCACTGTGCCATGTGTCCTTGAAGAAGGCCGGAGCGTACAACGGCCGAAATGTTG
>CAHIKZ030001491.1:2012500-2120000 GCA_903632075.3 Acanthosepion pharaonis
TTAATTTAATTTTATTTTTTTTATATATTTTTTATTTTTTAATTTTTTTAAAAAATTTTTTATTTTTTAAAATTTTTTTATTTTTTAATTTTTTATTTAATTTTTTTTATTTTTTATTTATTTTTTTTATTTTTTTATTTTTTTTTTTTTACACATCTGTATTGTAGCTTTGCATTTGAACTTATCAAGATAAATCAATGTAACTGTTTGGCTGATGAACTGAACAGAACTCCTGTAACATGTACAAAAGATTCAGTTAGAAAATTGAGGCGTTATACAATTTGCATTTCCAATTTTATCGTGACGATCCGTGAATTAATTAAATATTCTCATTTTTTTTTACGTACGTTTTTATTATATATATGTGTGTGTGTATGCGCGCGCAGATATGTAGAAAAATAGAAAAGAACACGCTAGGTAAATAATCATAATAATATTTCTTTAGTATATTTGTTTTTATTTAAAAAAAAAAAAAAAAAAGAAAAAAAAAAACAGTGCTCCCTCTCATATATATATATATATATATATATATATATATATGTGATGTGGTGGGGGAGGAAAACAAATATTAGTACGCATACAAATTTTAATTTATTGTATTTCCAACTAATGAATAAACATACTTTTCATATAATTAACTACAGATTCACAATACCTAATATGCATATAAGATAGAAATAAATCCTATTTATCCATGTTAATGGGCCAAACAAGTATTCGTATAATACAGATTTCAGATTTAAAAATAGGTTTAATACTCTAGATTATTCAAGTGGAATATTCTAGAATGTTCCAATAATGTTATCAGTAGTTATTTTTAGCCTAAAAGTAAAAACAGAACATTGGAACAGAAGGTCGTGTTGATAATAAGTAGAGCACTAAGATCAATCTTACAACCAAAAGGCTTCAGTGTTTACCGATTAGTGTAACAGAAATAGAATCAATAAAATTGTAGGCAGAGTCAGAAGAAAAGGAAATTGACGATTTCTGAAATAATCGCAGTTCATATCTAATAAGTTCGTACCGACTGCATCTTTAATAAAGGAGATGAAACATTTTATTTTTTAATTCAAAAATTAAATAAATTTTCAAACAAATTACAACGAATCAGTTTCTTTTCAAAAAATATTTTTACTAGAAAATAATTCGCTTCAAATAAATTGGAAAATGAAACTAATCTGAGATCGTTATAACTTAATTTGCAAATACTTCCAAGCATTCATTCTCGTTTAAAATTGCATAATTTTACATGACTGTTCTATCAATACAAGACACAAGAGCTACTCAGATTAGAGGGTTATTGGATGAGGTTGTTAGCGCGTAAAAGAAGTGGCTAGGACGTGCGTATTATGAAGATATGTAGGATAGATTAAAGTTGACCCTAGCCTTAAAGTGTTTAAGATTGCAGTGATAGGGGAATCATACTTCGGGAGTGTTTCATAAATTAGCTGTTCTCGGAGAGAAGCTGTCTGAGTGAAGGAAATAAGAAAGGAATAAAGATGAGTCGACACTTAACTTTTGATGATCTGATTTGAAGTTCGTCTGAATATCCTGCCATTAATATAACGGTACAGTAGCGAAAAGCTAGTGGAGAGAATTAATCTGTTTCTTTTTCTTTTCTGAATCTTCTACAACGCCCTCGTTTTTCTTTGTCTTTTGTTAGACACGTTTTCTCGTTTGTATTAATAGTATTAACAATTTTGATCAGGTTCCTATCATAAGTGATGTTTTCGTTTTCATTTTTGACTACTGAGACGGGAAGACTAACGCATTCGGTAAGAGTTGTCGGCCATTTTGTTCCTATTTAAAAAAGTAAAATCGTATTTGTGCTCACCTCCTCCATAATACACTGTATTATCCAATTCTTATTTCCTCCCCTACCCCAACCCTATAGCGTGAATACGATTCTCTGCCAGAATTTCCAATTTCGGTCAACCAGTCACTGTCACTCATAAAAGAAAGGAAAAATTTCATGCCAACCGTCATGGTCAAATCCTGTCTTTTCTGAATGTAATGTAGGCCTTCGTTTCAAATTTTAATGTTATTTTAATTTATCTTTATTTGGCGGATTTATTATTTTTCCGACCAGTTAATGTGTTATGTTCGATCGCGTATTGTTTAATAGATGGTAATCTGACTTATACTAAGTTTAATCATTGTATTAAATTCTCACAACTTATCAATCTTCTACCTCCTTACTGCGTGATTGGGGGGGGGGTCTTCGTCTCCCCCACCCCCGCACAGTGCATATACAGGGTAACCCGAATATAAGAGAGAAGAATCTTATATCCGGGTTTGGTCTATTATATATACATTAACACAAACTCTAATTTGGGACCAGAGAAAATCTCTCTTATATCCGGGTTACACTGTATATTTATATTCCTATCTGCTTGTTGGACAAAAAACTAACTAGACGCGGTGTCTCTATAAACCACTGTGGAGAAGGCAACGGGAAACCACTCCACTATTAATCCTAAGAAAGATCATGGCAAATAACACACACATTATAAAACCTAAAGGCGTGATCCAGGTTAAGTCAGTCGGAATTAACTCCTCGCCCGGTAAGGACCGACATGTGCAACATGTGTCACCGGACCGTCATCCAGCGTCTGCTCGCATCAAACGAAAAATAACTCCCGTTACGACGTTGAACAACTGTGGCTGGTTGGAAAATATAAAACTGGAGATGTGAAACTAGGTGTGGCCAAACAACGAAGATTTTGCCAGTGATAGACACAGGATTGTATATGTAAGCGGAGAGAAAAACGATAAAGGAGTAGGATTTAAGAAATGCGTTCTGGGAGTACTATCAAATATCCGAAACAATTCTGGTAGTCAAACTGAAAGGAAAACCTTTCATCTTAGCTATCATAAAAATGTATGCACCAACAGTACAAAGTAAAGAAGAAGAAATCGAATCTTTCTACGCCATGTTAGACAACGCCAAGGTTCATTGCAAATCACAAGAAGTCATAATTATCATCGGAGACCTGAACGCCAAAGTAAGCAAGGATAGAGCAGGGGGAGATAACTGGCAATTTCGGAATAGGAACCTGCAAAGAACGTGGTGAAAAATGGGTCTAAAGATGCACGGCCAATGACCAGGTAATAGCCAAACACATGGTTCCAAGAACATCCGAAACAATTATGGACACGGAGAAGCTCAGGAGGAGGAACCAAAATACAAATTGACTACATAACTAACAACAAAAGATTCAGGAATGCAATGGTTCTCTGTAAAACCTACCCAAGTACCGACTGCGGAAGCGACCATCACCGTGTTATATGCAAAGAGTGAAAATAGGGAAACTAACGAAGCACCTGAACTGCAATATAACAAACTACTGAGTGACCCGAACCTGAAGGAAAAATATATGGACAGTGCGAAAAGAAACTGGAAGCAAAATGGAAATGGAACCTCGAAATTGGACATACTAAAAGAAGCTTTAGTGACATCAGCAAAGGAGAATGGTCGAAGGAAAAAAAAACGAATGGATCACAGATGGGATTTTCGACATGATGCAAAGGAGACAGGAAATTTTGTCAACATACGGAACGGAATACAGAAAACTACAGAACGAAATAAGAACCAAATGCAGGCGGGCTAAAGAGAGGTTAAACAAACATGTGCAGAAATAGAGAGAGACTTGCTCGTCAACAGGTGGCATAAAATCCAAGAATAGAACGCTCATATATTAGAGAAAGAAACAGTATTCAGCACTGGAAGAAATATATTGGAGAACTTTGCCACGATGAAAGAGAACAACTGGCAATACACAGAATTATCGACGGACCTGAAATTCTAAAAACCAAAATAGAAGATGAATTGGCCAAAGCGAACAGAAACAAAGCGGCAGGGCCAGACAAAATTTTAACGAAGATGCTGAGAGCCTTGGATGATTTTGGCATAGACAAGATTATGAAAATAATATAAGAAATCTACAACAGTGGGGATATGCCGGAAGATCTAAGCAGATCTATTTTCATAGCACTGCTTAGGAAACCAAGCGTAGACGAATGTAAACTCTACCGAACAATCAGCTTAATGATCCACATAACAAAACTCTGATGAATAGAGCATGCAGCAGAATCAGGCCAAAGATAGGACGAGAACTGTGTGGGTTAGTTAAAGTCACCGGAACAAGGAATGCGATATTTATACACAGAATGTTATCAGAAAGAGCAATATAAATGCCGAAGAATGTATATCTGTGTTTTATAGGTGTTCAACAAAGTACACCACAAAGATCTGTTAGAGCTGCTCAGCAACCTTGAAATTTTCGGGAAAGATATTAGAATAATCAAGAACCTATATTGGCAGCAAACAGCTTTCATAGGGACAGAAAATGAGTGCAGCAGATATACAAAAATAGAATGAGGGGTAAGGCAAGGGTGTGTCTTCTCACCGGACTTATTCAACCTATACAGCGAGGAAATTCTGAGAGGACTGAAAAACCTACTAGGATTCATCTTTGGCAGCCACAAAATTAACAACATAAGCAGGTGAAAAAGTACTAATAGCAGACACGGAAAAAAACTACAATATCCTCTAGAGAAGGTAGCGAATAAGAATGAGAAGACATTAAGCATAAACTACGAGAGAACAGAATTCATGAGCATCAGCAAAAAGATGAGCCCGAAATGCAATTTACAGGTTGGGGAAACTATCATCAAGTAAGTGTGGAAATTTAAATATCTGGGAATTGTTCTGACGCCTGTTTCCTTATAAGGATATGACTAATATTGACATTAGTTATTAGGTTATAACAAGCTTTACAAAGCATAGTATCTCCTTGTCTCTAATGGTAATATTATCCATTTCCTTGTAAGGAAACAGCATTCATTGACCGAGCAGCCAGTGCTACCAGAGTTAGGCTTTAAAAAGCGTAGTAACTCAAGTAGCACTGACTGCTCGGTTAATGTCATTTAAAATATTGATTTCTACTAACATTACAATTATTCAAATGCAACGTCAATGTTTTAGTCACTGTCTGCATTAATGTCTAAAAGGAAGTTTTCTGGAAAATATTTGATTAACGAATTCTAAACGCAAAATTAAATAAAAATAGTTTTGCATTGAAAGAAGATCAGAATGTCTATCACATCATCGCATCTTTGATTTTGCTCTAAACAATACATTGAAAAAAAAAAAATCACGACGAAAAAGGATTCTCAGTGGTCAAGTATAAATGAATTAATTACTGGTGGAATAGGACCATTACAAGTATAATAATATAAACAGGGTCTTCCGTTTTCCTCTACATGATGCATTGAGGAACAGAAAGTAAACGGAATGCCACTGGTCAGGAATTAATGCAAAAGTTACCGACAAAATAAGGATCGTAGCAAGGGGTGCTGAAAAGTTCTTGTTCAGAGTAATTTACCAATATAGTATCAAATTCAACATATATTTTAAAACCACTGTTATACGGAAATTTATCAGCATCCCTCATATTCATAATATCAGTGTATGTTATATTTTTGCTTCTTTTTTTATTCTACTTCACGGGTCCAGTATGAAAAGGGCCAGCAGTGGATAGGATTTAATACAAGCTTTACTGACAATTATGATTGAAGCGTAAATAAATTGACTCTTGAAATGCATTGAAAATCAGAAAAAAAATTGTCAAATGGTAATGGTTTAATGCAACAATTGCCAAGAAAATACGGCGGTTAGATGTATAATGTAAAAGCCTAAAATTATAAAGAAGAACAAAAAGTTAACTTTTGTCCGACCACATTTGTCGTTATATTCAGACTGGCATAACTGACAGTATGTAAAATCGATGTGTAACAATCAATTTATAATTAATTAAAACACTACATTTATTAAATAAATTATTCACATCAATATAAAGATTTTTAGTTTATTTCCATTAACTTCGCCAATCCACGGTAATCGCAAATAGGACATTTTTTTTCGGATCATACAATTTCGGTTTATTAAATTGGTTAATTTTAGCACGAAAATTAGATTGCTCAACATAAACGTATTGTATTAATTGCTTAGAAACCACAAAACCGATAGAATCAATAAATAAAGCAATACATACAAAATATAGGAAAGTCATCTATTTAAGGTATTCAGAAATCCGGGTAGTGCCGGGTACTTTTAGTCGTAAGTAACTAAAATAGAAAGTTACGAATGACTGACTAAAATATATATAACTCATACACGGGTTACACTTCTTGCAAGATCAAAACTATCAGGGCGTGGGTTATGAAAATCGCCGGGTGTTCATCCACCCTATGACACGAAGTCTTTTCTACGAGGTATTTTTTTATTATTTTTTTTTTAATCTTCCAACTTTTTCTTTTTGTACGATGTACAGCCGAAAATGAATGAAAGAAGAATTCCGTGGGCACAAATAGAGCAAGATGGAGTGGTCGATTGAATGATGAAGACTGAAAGAGAGATAAGTGGAAATATAGGTTTAGCTAAAGTGCCAAAGACAGACAAATGATAGCAACAAAGGTCATTCGACTGATTCAGTTTAGAAGTTTATGCCACTTCGTTTCCATCGAAAAGTTGGAATCGATACGTTCTTTTTCACGATTTCTGAAACAGCTGCAAACTCCAAGATGAATCGGTTATGAGAAGGAAGTAAAAAGAGCAAACGAAGACTAACAGGCGAATGATAGAAGAAGAAAAACAAGAGGAGGAGGAGAAGTATAAAAAAGGGAAAAAAGAACAAGCGGACGAGGCAAGAAAAAAAGATCTTGTGGGTAGAAATAGTAGACGAAAGAATGAAAAGAATAAGAAGCAAAAAGCCGGAGGAGGATAAAAAAAAAAAAAAAAAAAAAACAAGAGGCAAAGTGCCGTAAGGCGGGGGACCTCTTTTCGGGCCAACCGTTATCTCTCCTACATATCCTCATAATCAGCTTTTACTTCCATCTCTTCTGTTTATACAACAGCCAAATTCAGTAAACCTCTACCTTTACTGTCTCTTGTGCCTTGTATTGTATGAAACTTTCCTAAAAGAATAAGTCGGAGGAATTTCACGTTTCCAGGATATTCGAATTTTGGCCACGAAAAGCATCGAATGAATATCGTTTTAATTTCATAGCAGACAAGAAAGTTTGTACATGCTTGCGTCTAACAGATTTCCAATATCAATGAATGTATAAAAAGGTCGGTAGAAAGATTAGTTTTACCAAATTAGAGACGAGAATCAATAGCTGGCCATAAAGGGAGATTAGTGTACAAAGAAACAAGGCTAAAAAACCCGGGAAAATCTGTGTAAAGATAATGTAATGATTATTGGATTCCATTGTTTGGCAGAAACAGATGCTTTTCACAGACGCAGAAAGATTTCAAATTTGTATTCAACTAAATATATATTTAGCAAACGTGCGTTTAGCATTATCCTAATCCAAATATAAGCATTGTAAAGCCTGTTGCAAGAAAAATTTCAATATAAAAAAAGAAGGTTGCAGCAACTCTCATACGTCTATGTATATACGAGTATCCTCATCTTTATTGTACTTACTAAGGTGTTTCAACTAATTTAAAATCTTACGTCTTCAGGTTTTAAGTGGAATTTTTAATGGAGTATCAACTCTTTAAAGATATTTTATGCAAAAACTTAGTTTGGTTTATACTTAGGAAAAAATGTTTTGTTTTCTATTTTCAGATATAAGCCAACTGATTTTAGGAATGTTATATATTTATTTTAATATTTTCGGATAATTCAGGCAGTTTGCCTTGAAGAAATTGTCTTTTGGAGTCAAGATCAATCCATTCAATTAGAAAATGTTTTACCATATATTGGGTTTGGTATATAGGACAGTATGGTGTTTCTTCTTGTTTTAGTAAGAATGAATACGTAATTTTAGTGTAGTCAAGTTATAGTAATGTCTTCCCTTCTGCATTGTCCTCGTGGCAGGATTTTATTTTCTGAGGATTGGTAAGATTATTTTCGTTATTCTTCTCTATTTTTCTTGCCATTGATTTTACATATTTTAGGTCAGTATATGGGAATTGGCATTTTTCAGGAACTAGTCTTAATGCCTATTTAGCACATTTGTTTGCACTAGCATTGTCTTTAATTCTCCCATGGCTAAGAATCCAGATAAACAGATCATTTTTGAAAGCAGAGATGGCATGGATATTTTACAATATTTTAGCCATTAAAGGGTTTTCCAGCTTCTTGTTTTTAATAGATATTAATACTGATATGGAATCAAAGAATTTGAAGGTTTTTCTTTGGAGATCAAATCGAGAGCTATATCTATCGCTTTGACTTCTGCACTAAACATGGAGGCTTCATTTGGGCGACGTTGCATTATTAAAAAAACAAACTTCATATCCTATTCTTTCGATGTCTTTGGAAGCATCAATATAGATGTGCACATATTCTGGATAGTGTTGTCAAATGTTTAGTATTTCCTCTTGAAAAGTGACTGGGTATAAATTGAGGAGCATTATGAGCTTCCTTTCTGTCAAAGGTGGGAATTTAGGTATGGTGGATTTGCAAATATTTGTAATGGGTATTTTGAAAACTCATGTTTTCTCCTATTTGTACACCAAATGTTTATATTGCCTTCTCTTACTAAATAACGTTTTATAATCAACATTAAAAGTGCTGGTGCATGCCGGGTTGTCGTAGTACGATTTAAATTTCGTGTAGTATTGAAAGGCTAACTTATTTCTTTTGAATTTTCATAGAGCTTTAAAAGACTTCTACACAGGCTTTCTTTGGATGTTTTGAGAGCTCCCAGGTGGAGTCTCAATCCTTCATGTTAGATGGGATCCAGTATTTTTATATATTATGTTGCTCTAGTAGTCCGGTTTAGAGCGTAATAAAATTCTATACATCTTTAGAAAGCATATCTTTATCTGTACACCAATCCGTGTTTGCAATCGCTTGTAGGAGATTTAAAGATTTACTGCAACTTTTTTTCGGATAGTTGATATGAGTTATGAAATTTAACTGTCAAAAATCATTCCCAGGTATTTAAAATGTTCAACATTCATGATTTGTCTCCCGATTTTAAGATCTTCAGATATCCGTTGCATTCAGTGCTCTATAAATTTTACAATTTCTGTGGGTTTTTTTTTAATGAGAGCACCCAAGTTCAAGAAGTACAAGAATACCAGTAGGCGGTAAAATCTAGTTTAATTTCGAGAGAGAAAAAAGAAAAGGCATCAGGGAGACTGGATGTTCCTGCCTACATATATACGGAATCTTGCTTTTAATAAAAGCCTTCACGACCAAAAACACATCAGATTCTAAATTATTTATATTATTCGAACTATTGTCCTCATTTTGTCGCATCTATTTTGACGGAATATTATCGAAATATCTCGTCAGCTACTCCAGAACAATCAGTGCATTCACAACGTTAATTATATATGAACTGGCATGCATCCATTTTCGGTTCACTGCTCAAGTTTAAAGAATCATAATGTATAAAAATATCATTAAGTTCTTCAGAAATATTTACTCGACTTTTCTTCATAGGCGACACCATTTTGAAATAAGACGTTTGTTGAGTACTGTTTAAAGCCTGTTCCCCTAATTATCCAAATATTGGAAAATACGTAGAACGAGAGAGATTAAAGAAAGGATCGACATTTGTACTTTTTTTCAGTAAACTAGTTGAAGATCTTTTGAAAAAAAATCATATCGCCCAAATATTAAATTAAATACTCCAGGACAATCACTGTTTTCACTTACTTTATTTACGAACAGTGTTTGATCAACACCGATTCGCTATGAGAACCCTGAGAAATTTCTCGTAAGCCATCTTGTCATCTCTTGTTATGAATGTTTTCATTGCTGTGTACAAATATAGTCGACTTTCATACGGCTTTCAGTTTTAAGCTACCAATTGGAGAATTTTGAAAAAAGAATTTCCTCATCATTTTGAAGTCAAAACGTTTAGTTTTTCTTCAGTATTATTTTCTTCAGGTTATTGCTATGGAAAGTCGCAGAAGTAAACTTTGTCCGCAATTTGAATTTCTGAAAGAAATTAGGAGTTATTCAAGTTCAGAATTGAGAGCATTTTGCAATTACCTAATCGATTTTCATTAAAAAGATTCAGATTGCGGTCATATTTCATTGATTACACTGATTCACCTCCGATCAACGAGGTTAAGCAGCGATAAGTCTGTTGGGACAGCGTTTGGGAATACCAGGTAGATTCCTGGTAGGTCAGTTCGTCTAAGGAAATGATAACAGATTTTAAACTTCTGCCACGTTGCGGCGAAAAATATGGATCAATTTCTTAGCCTTAGTGAAAATGAAAGATAATTTCCGATATAAAATAAATCATGTGGTGAAGGTGCAAAATCCAGGTTGGCATCTGGCAGCAGTAAACACACTTTATAAAAGAAAGTCTTCTTTGAACCTGCTTATATATAAATCTTTCTAACCCTGGAAAGAGACTGAGATACAAGTTTCGCCTCACAACCAGCAGATAAGTGGAGGCTGATAAAACGAGTATAAAATTATTATTAAACGATTTCCATACCAGAGGGTACCCCCAACTCTGGACACTCGCAATGAGATAAGCAAAGCTGATGAACTATTTTAGAGAGAACTATCACATATTAGTGCGCTATTTGCTATAGGCAGAGATAAGTGAAACATTATTCAAATACAGAGTCCACATACTTTTGCCGACTTTATAACATTTACATTGATTATCGTGATGCTGTGGCTATGTAAGTGTTTTAAGTTAACTAGTGGAAAATACAAATGAAAATACGAATTTGAGCTATCAAATTTCGAAATGGCTAAATTTGAAGAGGCGTTGATTTGCAAGAAATTACATCTTTTTTTCTTCTTCAGTTTTGCAAGAACGTCAAGGGTGTATATTAGTGTCTACCACCAACTGCATATGAACACACCACTCAGCGCCATATACGGCCATGGTTCGCCACAGCTTCCATTCACGTAGTAAATCAGCAATAATTACACATTTATGGCGTCTATTTATCTTTTTGGCTGTAAACAATTTCTTTTAGCGCTTGTATCAGATTGATATCAGATTTGGAGGAGGAGTTTAAAGTTCCTCTGCATTAATAGTCATTCTTCAAGAGTTGCGAACCGCTGAACTTGACCCTCAAATCCAATCAACGATTTTCTCAACACGGTACCGAACACTGTGTTTATGTGATGAGTAATAGGATTGGATAAAGCTCGTAGGAATGGTTTGGCTATTTTTCACTTCCATTAGCATTACAGAACTAGTTTTAAACCTTGTCTTGAAATATTTTGCCTGTTTCTTTTAAGGCATTATTGATCAAACTGATTCTGTGATCAGGTGAAAGTAGGTTTATCGATACCTACATATGATAAATTTGTATGTATATATGTAAGAGTGGGTCGGTGGATAGATGTTAGTGGCTCCGGGTACTAATTTGTGACCCTTGTTATCTTAACATTTACTTTTTCCTACCTACATGTATATACGTTACAAATTAAAGTAAGCACAACATGCTATTAACGGATAACAAATTCCCACGGATTTTTAACGCGAGTTTTGTCTTTTCCGTCCAAATCCTTGAATTTGTTTTGCTTATGCTATGTCTCAAAATAAATAAAATAAATAAATATATATTATATATGCGAATTGAGTCACTGTCGGTCACTGGGCGTGTTTGTAAAAATAAATACGCTAAAAATTCACTTCCATCCCTACCGTGCGCCGACGGCTTAATGGTTAGAATCTCCAACTGACACCAATTCAGTCGGGTTTCGATCCTGGCTAGAGGGAACCGGATGTCTGATGAGCTGCGAAACAGTCTGTCTGTGGATGACGTTATATATATATATATATATATATATATATAACTCACTATTTTTCATCTAAAATGTTCAAGATGTTAAAAGTTCAAATTTTTAACAAGAAAAATCTCAAAATGTTAAAAATTGTCACAAAACATTGATGTATTTAAGATAGAATGACCTATAATGACATTTGTATTTAGATACATTGTATTTATTTCCAATTTTTCTAGTTGAATTGTTCATCTATTTTGCATATGATCTATTATTGAATATATTTAGGTTGCAATAAAATTAATATTTTATATGAATATTATCTTATGAAAATCGAGATATAGAAGAGTGGCGAGATCCGTATCAGATTCCGGGGGTGGGTGGCCACGAAACCCTTGCATCAGCTCATTATATATAAAATTTTTATACGTTACTTATATATAGACACAAATATTTAAGTAAATGCTCGGTTTATAATAAACTCGATGCTCCTAATAGGCGAGCTCCTGTTGCTCGCATTTGTGTTGAATCGTTTATTATATTGAAGGCTGTCAAAAAGAACCACTGCATATTCCGACAGGTAACAATTAGTATTAATTGTATTTTATGTTTATGGTACACGAATAACCCTAAATTCTCAATTACATAAGAATTCAGATATTAGATGATATATCTGCTTATAATTATATAGCAGATGCATATAAAATTCAGTAACAATAATTGTAGCTTCTGATAAGCCAATTACGAGACCTTTCTCGAGTAATCTAGTCTAAATGGAACAGGACAGAGAGAAAGCAGGATTCGTAACATTTTCAAGGGCATCATTGAATTTATTAACGTAGCCCATACTAGACCTTGAACACCCTTAGTAAATATTTTTCAATTACACCACCTAGATCAGAATTACAAATATATCAATATTACGATGTAAATGCATTCAGATAAAATACGAGTATCACACTTTTGTTGTTTCAGTTACGATGTATCGGCCATTGTATTCCTGATTTCTTAAGTTTATAGAATTCGACAGTTTTCATGACAACTTTATATGGTATCGTTTATTTCTGTTATTTCAAATATTCCCCCCCCCCCTATTTCTAGAATCTGTAGATAAGTATAAATGCCGTGCCAAGAATAATTAGAGATTTAACAGGAAGAGAAAAAAAAAAAATTAAAGAGGTTTTAAATACGTCTGGGGATGGCCGAAACATTGTGATCAAGACAAATCAAGTATGGATACTCGTTAAAATTCTTAGAATAAAAACAATAATATGCAATAATGATTATAATAAAACCTATGAATACTTCTGTTCGGAAGGTAAAAATGATAAAAGAAAAAATAGTGAGAAGGGTGCTGGACATTTAACAAGACTTGCTGTCACTTTATACTGGTGTAAACAGGAAAACATGAAATATAAACTTTTGGCAAATCCATTATAAAAATAATATAGAAATTAGTTTTAAAATTCGGTGTTATATTAAATATTATTGAAAGTTCATTGAATGTAAATAGAATGTGTAATAAAATGCCATATAAAAAATACATACAAAATAATCAAAGCATTTTATATAATGAATTGGAAATTATATAGTAATAATAATAATAATAATAATAATAATAATAATACTTTACGTACAATTACAAAGACATCAAATATTTTGAAATTTCGTGGGAAAATAGAATCCTTTGTTTTTTTGTTGTTTTTGAAAAAGAAAAAAAAAAACAGCTCTGTTGACGACCGTGAATTTATTGTAGAAAATTTCTGACGATAATGACCCGATCGATCACTTTTTTCTTTTAAATCAGGTTTACTACCAAATAACATTGGTGTGATAAATTGTAAATGAATTTTTGAACTTTTTGAAAGAATTAAACTTTCCAGAACACAGTCAGGTGATGAAATATACTGAGGAAGGTGCTGGACATTTTTATTTTTTTTATTTTTTTGAAACTGTCCATTTCTATTCAGTGATGGGCACCAAATTTCTAAAATCTGAAGATGCAAACAATGTCACCATTCCTCATCGGCACAAGTAAATTCTAACAGAAGCAGACATTTTTGTGACAGAACAGCGAAAAATCAATCTATCTAATATCGTGCATATAACTGTATAAAAAGAAAATGTATAATAACAATTAAAAAAAAAACACGAAAGAATAAATCACGTGTGTTGAAAACGGTAAAGCAACAGCACATGTCTACTGCCAATGCACAAAATTAGCATACATGTGGTTGGGTTGGAACAGAATTTCACAGAGAACTGTGCAAGCAACTTGCATACTGCTACACACGCACAAATAACCCAGCAGAAACACAAACAAGTATTTACTCTAGACAACAGGAAAAAAGTGAATTGCTTGGTATCTTAGTGTGCAAGACGACAGCGAGGCACAAGCAAAAAGACATGGTCTATAGAACATGGTGTTAGTGTAATGCAAATTCAGTTAAAATTACATGTTTATATTAACTCACTTCAATGTCACCTTCAGCGGCATCCATTCAATATCATGAAGATGACTATTTAAGGAATTTATAATTTGTAAATGTTAATTACCACAAAGGGTCATTATTAGGTAACGACAGTGGAAAGCCACTTTGATTGATGTGTGTGCTAATTTGGAAAAGTTAGCTATTCTGTAAATATCAATTAATAGACTTTGGGTTATCCTCCTTAGAAGTTTGTTAATTTACGCTCAATTAAAGTTACTCTGCTAGTATTTTTCAAGTTCGATGAAGTCCTTTTAGAGCAAGAAACAAATTACGTAGAATGTTTCCCTCGTTGTTATACAATAACTTTTGATTCTAATTTAATTTTTGACTGTTGCAATCACCATCTGGAAGTTGGATGAAATTCGCCGCTTTTGCTATGATCGGTTTTCTAATCCTATAAGTAATTCAGTCACCTTTACTTCCCACCTCACTGAGTTTGTACGCTCAATTTTTTGTATATTATGTCCTAACTTAAAATCAGGAAGAGAGAGTTGAAACTTCTAGGCTTGGAAAATGTGATACTGACAGGACAGGGGAAAACAACTCATAACCTACCTAACGAGCTTCTGTAAATGAATGGCGGGACAAGGTTTAGAAGAGATAACAAAAGGACTGAAATTATTAAGAGCTGTCAAAAAAAGACACGAGCACCATTTTGGTATTGGGCTCTCATTCTTTGGTGGACTACTTTAATATACTCCCTTTAGTTGTTTTGTGTTTATGTATGTAAGGTGACTGTAAAATAACTATTTTATGTATGATAGACTCTGCTGTCTTAAAAAAATTATAGTTAGTTGGAAGAGTCCATAATACATAAAATAGGGAGTTACTTTTCAAGCACCCTATATATATATATTTTTCTATTCTCTTGGATTTATTTTTTATACAAATATATAAGAGAGAGATTTTCAACACCACCCCGTAGAAATGAACTATGTTTATTGGCTGTTGTATTTCTAGCAACTTTTTGTCAGTGTGTATGTGTATGAAAACATTAGGTTGAAGTGGAAAAGCTTTTTTTAACGACGCATTTCACCGACGTGTTACGTTCGGCGTCTTCCGATACGAATGAAAGAAAATTGTGTGTAAAGAAAATGCGTTAGGACTTTTTGAGTATAAGAGGAACAGTACATGAAATAACCTCATCAGATCCGACGAGTAGAGACCAAAAGCTGGTGTGTTTTTATATATAATAGAGGCGTTGTTGTGTGCTGGATTTTAAATCAGCCCACTCCGATTACATAATCAGACAAAATGGGACGCCTTTATATTAACAACGCATTTCCTCTTCGTTAGGTAGAAAAGCGTTGTCAAAGTTTTTACACTTTGTCGGATTTCTCCATTTTTGTTCGTATTCTGTATCATGCAAACAAGCACACACAAGTTGATTTTAGTTGATCAGACCGACATCTCTTCAGCACTATTGTGTTTCGGTGTTATATATATATATATATATATATATATATATATATAATTGATTTTTTAAAAAAGTTTTTGATGGGTACTTATATTAGAGTAGAAGCTGTTTTTTTAAATAGGATTTTTTATCCAACTACCGGCCTGAATATTCGAGAAATCTTGTCAGAAAAATACCCATCTTCCGGCAGGATTCAAAACTGCATCCCCTATGAGGGGGGGACTGTCATCAGATCTGGCATGCCTAAACCCTCAGAAAGCTATGACTTATGGTCAAACAAAGCCAGAATAGTGTGTTGTGGACACACGCACTGCTTTTCTCGCAACATCAATATCTTCTGTTTCGTAGCCTGATGAATCAGGCTAGTTGATGTAATTGGGAAAAATACTGTTCAAAAAATGTTTATCTATCAAAAATAACGTCGGATTTAATCCATCATATATATAACTAGCAGCATGGCCCGGCGTTGCCCGTGTTGGATTCAAAAATAGTACAACTAATACAGCAATCGCTATCACTTGACTTAAAATATTTTTGCCCTTCCTTGCCTTTAGAGGAGTGCCCTTTGCCGTGCTGATGTTGTTACATGCCTTACTTCTTGCCTATCTCACACTGCCAACTTTTTCTAAGCTCTATAGTAAACATTAAAACTGTTACGAAAAAAGAACTAAAACAAAATAAACACAATACGATCAGCTTTAAAAAAACGGAAAAAAAACATTTTTAAGGGTTGACCGATTGTCGATTTGCACTCGGTTTGGGGGGGGTGCTCAGAGTTGAAACTTCACATGATGACTCCCAATGGCCTCTTCATAAATCCGCTTGGTTTTCGCTAAAAACCGACATGCGGTTCAGGTGCAATCTGGGCGTATCGGTTTTTGGATTTTATCGATTTTCCGCGCTGTTTAGGGGTCCGTGGTCATGAAACTTCTGGACAACACTTCTAATGGTAAACTCTAAGAGGGTGTCAAATTTGGTTGAAATGCGATCATTCCTTCTGTAAGCAGAATTTTTTCAATTATTTTGCAAACTTGTGTTGAAAACCGCATCGAAATCGTGTGAGAAATGCAGCCTGGGGAAGGTAACAACGCCCACGACAGACAATATGAGAAAAAGAAAGAGAGAGAGAAAAAGAAAGAGAGAGAAAAAGAGAGAAAGAAAGAGAGAGAGAAAGAGAGAGAGAGAGAGAGAGAAAAAGAGAGAGAGAGAGAAAAAGAGAGAGAGAAAGAGAGAGAAAGAAAGAGAAAAGAAAGAGAGAGAGAAAAAAAGAAAGAGAGAGAAAGAAAGAGAGAGAGAGAAAGAAAGAGAGAGAAAGAAAGAGAGAGAAAAGAAAGAAGAGAAAGAGAGAGAGAGAAAGAAAGAGAGAGAGAAAAAGAAAGAGAGAGAAAGAGAGAGAGAGAGAGAGAGAAAGAAAGAGAGAGAAAGAAAGAAAGAGAGAGCAGATCATTATTCAACCATATATTGTTAAATATAACAGACAACGAATGTCTATTATGTTTGTTCGAAACTTCGTGTAGTGGCTTTATTTTCTCCCGAAACTATCGACATTTGGATATTTTTCTGCTGTTCCTTTATCTAAGCTCACATCAGCCATCAGAGATTTCGGTTTATTTTGTTTTACAGCATATCAACCTCAATGAGTTATTTAATGCCGACAACTTTTTTTCCTGGAAATATTTTTGTTTTGTCAAAAATCCATTTTTGTTGATATTTTTTTTTTCTCAAAAATGTAGAGCTGGTAATATTTTTTTTCAAAAACGTACACCTTGCAAAATTATATTTTCAAAAATGTATTATCAGAGGCCTTGCTGTTGGACACGGTTTATCATCATGCCTAGGACGCGGATGTAATCTGAGTGTTAACTATTTGCCCATAGCTGGGACCCTAACAGGTGCTACCACCCCGACTCAGGGTGGACCTGGAAACACCAGCAAAAACATCCTGATCAGAGGCCTTGGACGTAGTTTATCGTCTTACCCAGGACGATCATCAGAGTGGTTATATGGACATTACAACAGATGTTCACCATCAAATATGACATCATGTTATGTTTACATAAAAGTTTGCTATGCGACGATAACCTATGTCCGCTAGTCCGCGACCGTTATCATCGCATAGCAAACTTCTATGTAAACATAACACGATGTTATATTTGATGTTGAACATAACTGTTGTAATGTCCATACAACCACTCTGATGATGGCTCATGTGAGCTTAGATCGAGGAACAGAATAAAAAATATATCCAAATACTAGTATATATTTATATAATCGGAAAAGTATTTAAGGTTTCACATTCCATTATTAATTTGCAAAACTATGCCGCTAATGCAACGGGTATAGGTGAGTCAAATTCCAAGCAAGTCTACTGTATTCATTTTCCAAATAATGCCCTTAGGAAAGGTATGAAATTAATCTCATTTCACACCACCTATGGATTAAATAGAACAGACTGGAATCTCTCCCTTTGGAAGGCAATCAATCTAAAAAAAGATGCAAAACTGTGGAGATGTTAACGGGAAACCACTTATGTCTTTCCTCTCTTGAAAAGGAATCTGTGGAGAGCCATTATCACCTACATCCTGGAGTGACGTAGCAGTGATTCAACTGCAAATAATGTGTGACGACAGGATCGCTTTTATTGAATAAAAATTGAATTATACAAATGGTAACTAGCGTAGAAAAAGAGATGCTAAAATATCAATCTAGCCAATCAGAAATCAACACAGAAAAACAAAAAAAACAAAAAACTATCAAATCCTGTTCCGTGGATTTCATATCTTCATGCTTTTCCCCATCAATGATTTGCCAAAATATGAAACAATCTAATCTCTGCCCAGTTTACCAGTTAAGACTTCATATGTTTCATAATCCTACATTTCAATCATCATCAAAATTATCAGCTAATAAGCCAAATATATTCGTTAGTTAAGTGGTCTTTTTAGTAACGATCTAACATTACTTTTACGTTATCGGAATGTCTTTCACAATTATATTGCACTAATTTAAATAACTTTAAACTTTTAATTTTGGTTTTAATTGCAACTAATTAGATAAAGTTTTGCTCTAATGACGAAAAATAGCTTTTTTTATGACAAACTTTCGGTTCTCGTCTCGTAATTAAAGGTAAAATTAAAACTTCAAATTATTCTAATAGGCTTTGAAATATTAATTAAAGTCTGTGGAGATAAAATATATCAAACCAATTTGTTCTTTTCTGTCTGAACTTTTGAGATAAGGAATTATCGTTATTAGATATTTATCTGAATTTGGTTGTTATAGTTTCGCTCTATTCTATATTCTTCAGGTGTTTGAATTCCACGAATTTTATCGAATACAAACAACTCTTTATTCAATTCATAAGAAGAAACTACCCTATTTTATTTAAGTTTTAAGCAAATTTACTAAAAGTTGACAATCTAAAGCAACTACGCTACTGACGTCAATGTCGCTTAAGCAACCAAAATAAAAAAAAAAAAGAAAGAAAAAGAAATATGGAACTCAAAATAATAAAAAATAACAATTTAGTACATATGTTATTTTTTACTGTATACAGAAATTCTACCAATTTTACTAGATTAATTTTACATTGAAATGGTTTTCTTGTCTATTTACTGAACCCAAGTATAAAACAAAATCATGAAACGATTTAAGCAACTTGAGTACTAATTTTTGAGATAAAAATTAGTCCGAGTCCTGGTCCAAAATGGCAAATTGCTAAAATATTAAAAATAAAGGGAAAAGTCATTATTCCAAGTTCTTGTCAAGGGGTAGATAACTCGAAATAGTTCATTATTTTTAGTGATGCTATTTCTGCTCATTCCAATGCTTGACCCATGGACTTGAATTCGGCTAGGAAGTAAACTGAAGATATTTTACCATGTTTATCTACAAAAAGAATGTATAAACGTATAAACATAAAAATCTCTTAAAATAATTGTCGGACTTTGTCCATTTCATAATGTGTTACGTCATTTGTTTACATTTGGATACGCTTTGAGCAGATATGAATGTACGCGAGAGATTCATGGAAGATTGAAGTTTAAAAACAGTAAAATCAACCTTGCTAATTGAACGATCGTCAGTGGCTCGATCGGTTAAGGCACGTCAGGTTAAATGACGGTTCCGTATAGGATACAGGTTCGATTCCTGTCGGAGGATGAATATTTTCTAGGAAAATTTCTCGGACATTCAGGCCGGTAAAAGTTGTTTAATACTGTTTATTATTAAACAGAACATTTACTTAAATATTTTATCTATAAAAAGAATGTATAAACATAAAAATGTCGTGTGTGTGCGAGAGAGAGAGAGAGAGAGAGAGAAAAGTAATAGTGGAAGGATAGTGAGAGTGAAAATGTCATTAAAATCCTCACTTCCTGCCCCAAAGACTTTCGTGTCATTCGACAGAAAGCATGACCTAAGGGAACAAACCCGTAGCATCCATTTTAAACAAAATGCACATTTCTTATGAAGATGGCAGCCAAACACTCGATTGAAAACGCTTCGACTATTCTTCCGGCTTCGATGATTCTAATTATCATCGACAATGATTTTAAGCCACAAGCCATGAACTTCGAGCAAACCTGAAGTGGCTGGAAGTCATGAGCAGAGTAAAATGGCTTTTTATGGTTCAATTGAAATTCCAAGATTCTGCTTCTTTCCTTCATATACCAAACACAGCCAAATGCAAATCAGAATTTAAGTAGTTTTCAATCGGAAATCCATATTTAAGTGGGATGTACACAGAAACGGGTCTCACAATGATATATATATCTCGCAAACATAAAATGTTTCTAAGCAACAATCCTTTCTTTGAATGTTATATTGAAGAGAGAGAAACTCAATAAAAAGCTTAACAGGCATAAGTTATAGTTAATTAAATATGTAATGAAGGAAACATCATTTCACTCTGACGCAGACTGAGCCATCTGAGGATGGTTTCTTTGCGTGAAACTTTTAGTTTCATGATATTGTGTCTCGTTGATATTTTTGGATTGACTTGTTAAATTTCCTAATCTATGTTACTGGGTAATTTATATCTTTGTAGTAAAAGCACATTTTTTCCTCTTGGGTGCAGGTGATTATTTAGTTTGTTTTTTTTTTTTTTTTTAAATATTTCTTCATTAATTGCCGATTTTATATATTATATACACACATACAGATAGTAAGACTAAACGTTTAAAATAAACCAGAGTCTAAATATATTATAATAATATTAATATCTGTCTATATTTCTGAGATGAGGTATTATATGTACACTATGTACATAATTCGGACTATTGTCATTTTGGTTGACATATTCATCACAACGTTTCGGCCGTTGTACGCTCCGGACTTCTTCAGGTTGTTGGAATGTCGAACTGAACCATTTATTTCGCTCGCTGGGGTAGTTCCACTTGCCATGTCTAATGGATGTCAGTTATCAGTTATCTCCTGTTAATTCCCCTCTCCAAGTTCTCCACCACCTTAAACAGGTATTGAATTCACACTCTTTGGGTCCTGTCACTGGATCTAACGAACGCCTTTATCCACTGTGCCATGGGTACTTGTGTATGGGTATTATAAACCTAATGTCATAGGCAACCATTTTTACCAATGCTCATATTGCAATTTTTGCTGTTATTGTTTTTCTATGACACTCCGTATTACTGGTTCCCATGTTGTATTCATTCCTATGCTTGGTTGGCTCAGGAGATTTTTGTGGCCTATGTACTGGTTCTTTAAGTTTACGAATTTTCCAGTGATGTTCTTTAAAAGAAGAAGGCCAGAGCGTACAATGGTCGAAACGTTGTGATAAATATGGCAACAAAGATGAGGACAATAGTCCGAATAATGTAAATATAGTGTGAATATTATTAATAGAATAATATGAAAATCCGCTACTCAGAGTTTCATGCAATAAAAATCATCAGGCGGATATGCGTCTGGTGATTGCGATGAGAGACAGAAATTGTCTTCTGCAATGATTAAAATATAGAAACTTCGTTTTCGAGCCGTTAAAATTTACAGGCCATTACTTACACAAGTTATTAACTGATTGTAGGTTATTTTCAAAAGCAGCTGTCAGTTTTACTTTGATCTACTGGGCTTACTATTAAGACATAAATTAATAGGTGTGTCATCAGCAGAAATATGTAAATAGGGGAACTGATGATATCGGCAAGAATATAGCAGGGTGACCAGAGCAGATATGGCAGCAATATGGTAGATTTATAAATATGCAAGATGGAGTCTGACGAGAAGTTCTTTAATATATATTAAGTGATAAAGATTGTAAATTTTCAGTATTTATTATATATTTTCACACTGAGGACATATGTTAATTGGTCAGATTTTGAGAAGTGGGTTGAGCCTAGAATATTTAGGATATGTTTTCTTTGAATATATGAATATATATATATATATATATATATATATATATATATATATATATATATATATATATATATATTGGTTAATGGTTAGAGTTGAATCAGACCAGGAAACAGTTGCATTAAAAAAGTGCTTAATACACGTATGAAAAAATAAAAGTAAAAATGTCATTTAGAGCTTTTATCTTTAAAAATCAGAAGGTCAGTTGAATCCGCTGCCTTGCTTTTTAACCTTATACGAATATCCTACCAATTACGACCTAACACTTTTTTTATTTAAAAAGAATAATAATAATAAACTAAATTAACTACATTTGAAAGTACCTTCAAATATTAATAGCCAAAATAAAACGTATATAGGATGTACTGAAGGTATTTTCAAACGTAGTTGCTACAATCACAGGTCGTCATTTAATCTAGTAAATCTTAGGTACTCTACCGAACTAGTTGATCATGTGTAAAATTTAAAAAAAACAAAAAAAAAAAAAAAAACAAGATGCGATTGTAAGTTGTAAGGTGGAAATGTTTTAAAAGTCAAAGTCTTATAACAACTACAACAATATTTGGAACCTCTGCTAACAGGAAAAATTAGCAATTATGACATTTACGGATCCAAAGAAAATTTTAAACCAAAAATCCAAAGTCTTGAGTCCTTGCTTACATATTAGGAACATCCCGTGAGGCACATATGAGGATGGATAAAAAAAAAATGTATATAGTCTTTTTTAAAATAAATCGTTAAGAGGTCTTTTGATAAAAATCACCTGAGGATACCGTAAGGTTGAAAGCAACGTAGCGGATTCAACTGATCCCCTGATTTTAAAAAGATATATATATATATATAATGAAAAGATTACTTAACTTTTAAATATCAATTTTATCCCGACTTCGAAGTTTCTTGGGAAAATTTCCAGTCTTCAAGTAAATATACGTTTAACAAGTTCTTCCATGCTGATATATAAGAAATATAAACGTATAGAATTATTTACTTTTTGACAGGGCTTACTGAAGACAAAGGTTTGACGATTTCTACGAACCGTAAATATCTGTGAAATGGCAAATCATGGGCCTTTCTGTAGACTTAGTTACTTAGTATTTACTTATTGGCTGATCAATTTGGAATCGAAGATCGAACGTAATTCCGCTCCCGTTTTGAATGAATTTTGATCGTAAACCGTAGGCATCATTCCAGCCGTTTTCTTTCGTCCAGTTTTCTTGCAAATGCGACATATCGTTCGCTAAGTGTGATCCGGGTCGTCAAGATATAGGCAATGGTTTTCAGAATTTGGCAGTGATGGCTTGACTTAAACGACCACGTCGAAGATACGGTGGACAACGTAAAGAAATCCGTGTAACGGCGGCTTTAAACGAAGCCTCACTTTGCCAAATTTCTGTCCAAGAATTGGTCAATCGGGAGAAGTGTTGGCTCTCCTGGAAGCAAAACGATCGCGATTGTTTATTGTTTCAGTTGTTAAGGCGGGTGCAGCCGTCGAGCAGAACAATAGGTTCTAACTGTGGCCAAAATTGACAATAATGGGCGCGGACTTCGGACAATGTTGGTTGGTTTTGGTGGGTGTCTCTTGCCAGATCAAGGTCAACTCGTGTAAAATATTTCAAAAGACCCTTTTTCTTCTTTCCTTCATAATTTGTCTTTTTTTTTTTTCCAATTTCTGATATTTTTCGTTTCTTCACTCTTTCCTTCTTCTTCTTCTGCTTCCTTCTTTTTAAATTCATTCATTCTTCGTTCATTCTGCTTTGTATGCCATTTTCTTCTTTCAATTGCCTTATTTCTGAGTTCTTGCTTTTCTGGCGTTCTTTTATCTTTGCTTTTTTTAATTTCTCATTCCTTATTTCACTTTTCATTTTGTTTGTTTTTTCCCAACCCTAAATAAGCCCCCATATATTCCATTTAACCGAAACCATTTTCAAGAATTAATCAACTCCGAGTTAAAAGCAGAATATTAACCCCTGCTTAAACGTCAAGGTAATCTACATATCGTCATATATTATGAAATGGACAAAGTCCGACAATTATTCTAAGACATTTTTTTTACGTTTATACGTTCTTTTTTATAAATACAAATATTAAATAAATTCTGTTTATAATAAATATTAACGACAGTTACCGGCCTGAATGTCCGAAAAATTGTCATAGAAAATATGGGTCCTCCGACAGGTATCGAACCTGTATCCTCTAAGTTTTGATTCCTGTCGGAGGATGAATATTTTCTATGACAATTTCTCGGACATTCAGGCCGGTAAATGTCGTTAATATTGTTTATTATAAACAGAGAATTTACTTAAATATTTGTATCTATAAAAAAGAACCTATAAACATAAAAAATGTCTTAAAATAAAATATATATATATATATATATATATATATATATATATATATATATATATATATATATATGTGTGTGTGTGTGTGTGTGTATTTTGTAAGTTTTTAATATACGAGACTTGATGTGCATTTCTAAGGCGTATGATAGTATCAGAAGCAAAAATGAGGATAAGGAGACAAAATGAAGAAAAGCTATAAACGATACGTTTCACCGAGAGCGTCTGCTTCCTCAGGTTAGAATGAAAGAGAGACAAAATTACACGTAAGAAAAAAATGCGTTGGGATCTGAGGATAAGTGGAGGTCATAAATCAAATTAACTTATCTCATCTCTGATCAAACCTTCACAGAGTGTCTTTCTGTTATATACACAAAGATAAAAAAAACAAACATGTTTAACAAGAGTTAAACCAAAAGGAAATGTATATTTTAAAATAAATTGCTCAATGCAGAGCAAATAAGGATATATATATATATATATATATATATATGATAAAAAGGCTTAAACACTAGTACTCCATGTTCATAATTTATTACATTGGAATCGTAAATACGATTCAATTCATCAGACCTACAAATTAAAACAAAAACAAACAAAAAAAAACAAAAAAAACAAAACAGTAGCATGTACCAGCACGACCCGCGTTTTCGAACTTACGCTCTCTTCTGTTGAAATGGCGAGCGTAAGTTCGAAACGCGGGTCGTGCTGGTGAATCCTACTTTTTATCATTATATATATATATATATATATATAAAAATGTGTGTGTGTGTATGTATGTGTTTATATTAGGGTCGTTTGGTGTGTGTTGAACTTTAAATCATTCCACCGAAAATATTTTTTAAGCATATACGTGCACATGCATATAGAACAACTCAGGCACATACATATATTAGAGATTTTTTTTTTATATTTATTTATTTACTGTCGTCACTTATCCTCAGAGACCACAACGCATGTTTCTTCACATACAGTTTTGTCTTTCTTTGATTTTAACCTGAAGAAGCCAGTGGGGATCAGACGTCGTTTATACCTTTTCCAATTTGTCTTATCTTCGCTTTACGAGACTTACTGTTCTTGTTAAGTATCTTGAAAATGGCGGACTCTTAAAAGGTATTTACAAAGGAGGGAGGTGAAAGAGCAAAGATACGTGGAAACATTCTAAGAATTAAAAAGAGTTGAAATATATTATCTTTTAGAGACACAGCTAAAACTCGTATTGATATAATAATCAAATCGATATTAAATAGGGTGGTGGTAATTTTCTATTATTAAATAATAAACTTATGCCCACATTGAATGAATACATCATTGATGACATGGGTAAACTGGTATTAAGATGAAATTCTCCTGGACAAAGTGTTGAGGGACTGATATTTTATTGCCATTATGTAAGAAACTGATTCCCTATAATTCGTAGATATTAATGAAATAATTGGAAAATACATTTTACAATTTTGTATGTGAAAGACATGCTAAGTGTTTAAAATATACAACCAAAAATGACAGAATGGGCAAGGTAGTATTAAGATAACATTCTACTGTCGGGTGTGCCTTCGCAGTTTGTTCCCCACAGCACAAAATTTAAAAGATAAAATCTCGGCTGGGTCAGACTGATTTTAACATTCCGTCATTTATTTTTGTCCTTTCCACACTATTAGTGAGGGTGCTAATTGATTCTGTCTATCGATAGAATACAACGGCTACTCTTAAATTTGAGGGGTGAACGGGTTCTACTAACATCTGTTTTCTTTTATCTTGTTCCGTTATAATATTTTGTTAGTTTTCTGGGTTTATCCCCTCCCTCTCATTTCATGCTTCTTGATATATTTTATATATATTTTTGTTAAGAAAAAGAAGATATTATGAACTTCCGTGAGATTTTTATATCATGGGGTGTTTTTACGTGTTCCCCATGTGAATATGTGGTATTTGGGTATATGTAGGATTGAATGGTAATGGACGAGTTCTTGTGGTAAATGAATAAATTTTATTGGATAAATGAGTCGTAATCGTGATTAACTGTGACTAGGATAGTTAACAAAGACCAACCGTTTCTCACTTCCCCTTCGGCCATTTGCCACAATTATTCTATCGCTACAATAATAAATATATTCTACTGTCGGGGGTTCTACATGAACCACCTCCTGACATTTACCTATCAGGGCTTCCCAAAATTTCCTCTACTTTATTACTTTTGACTTAACCTTTTTTGTCCATGTTTAGCCATCGATTCACGACTCCTCGTTAAGAAGGATATTTCTCCCTCGGCGTCCATTACATTTGTCCATGTTTTAAATTAACTTTATTATTTAGTCCTACCAGTTCAGACTCTACAACTAGGACACGCCATGATCTTTTTGATAGACACGAGAATCACTCATTTTCACAGTTCTACGGCAATAGCGCGTTTCCCTCGCCATGAACTCCTGCTTTGCGTAACAAATTGCCGTTTGGATGCTTCTTGGAAGGCTACAATCTTCAAATCATGGGTCAGTCTTTGTCTAGCCTCCTTATCTTCATAGGATTTACTTCTTACATCCTCATTTCATTCATACCACCCACCTCATTCATCACTACCATTTTAACAGTAGCCCTCTATCTTGAGTAAGTCTCAAGTATTATATTGGGTGAATTTTAGTATTAAAAAAACTATGTAGTGTTTGTTAAACTCTCCAAGCCCTCTTTTCTCTATCACATGTTCCTGAAATTCCAGTTAGATCTTTCTTACTGTAGGTATTAGTTTTCTTTCGATTTCCCCGATATAAATTATGAATATCGTTTTGACCACCCAAACTATTTTTCTCTCTTTGCCATTAGAAGCCAACATTCCGTTACGTTTATCTTATAGTGGGAGGAGTGAATGAAAAATAGCTTTTCCAAGGAATGAATGGACGTTTTATCTGGCATTTCCTATTAACTAAAAGTTATATATATATATATATATAATTTTATTACATTATATATTTGAGAAGACGTCCTTAATAAATAAATAAAAGACATTGGATGAAGAAAATGTGCTCTTTTCCAAGGTTCAAACATGCAGTCTTGTTTTTGTAGTTAAGGAAATCCTCATCTGCTCCGATGTGGTCTTTTGGGAACGGGCAATCTCGAGCATGCCAGATGGACTGTGTTACCCACACCTGTCCAACAAAAGATTTGAATCCTGCTGAAGGTCATAATTTATTTAAGATTCTTGAATAACGAGACTGGTAAATGTATTTCATACTAGCTTATAAGTGTAAGTAATGAGATTGTGTGTGTGTGTATGTGTGTGTGTGTGTATTTTTATATATATATATATATATATATATATATATAATTTATATATATATGAGAGAGAAAGAACAGTAAGATTTATGATTCGGTGTTCTTATTAATTATTTTTATTTCAAGAAAAACAGTGTTCAATACAATTCCGCAGAGCATAAATATAAATTTACTAGCTTAAAAGATACGGTTCCATCGCTACACAGGAATTCACTATATTTGAAAAACAAAGTAAAATCTTCAAATTTTGTCATTGAAAAACAAAACAAAAAACAGACGACATGCGAAAAACGGATATCATCATTTATTGAACAGCACCCCCTACCCTACGTTGACTTAACCTCGTTTCGAAAATAGCTCCTATTTTGATACAATAGTTGTCAGTGAAAATGAATACCCTACCACCCCTTGTCAAAATGATTGAATTTCCCCGTATCCTTAGAAACTAATATTAAGAATGTATATGCTTATAAAACTCCGTAAATTTCAAAATAAGTTATTTCAAAATAATTTATTTCAAAATTCGCTTGAAAATGGAACAGTACTAGGATTTTAATTCTATAATTTTAAGTTTTTAGTTTTTTTTTTTTTTGAAACATGGTAATTCCTGTAGTGATGGAACCATATTTTTAAACTAGTATATTTATATATATATATATATATATATATATATATATATATATATATATATATATGTGTCATCCACAGACTGTTTCGCTGTATCACAGCTCTTCAGTTTTGTGTGTATATATATCTCAAACGAGATATAAATATCAGTATGCAAACTTTGATAATTTTCTACACAATTGCTGTAGAAGAAACGTTCTTTACCTAGAAATCAATACTTGTACGTCATTAGACAAAAAGAAACTCTTGAAATCGTTCGAAGTATCAATTATTTCGAAAAAAAAAAAAAAAAAAAAATTGAATCCCGCCTCGTAATCGCCAACCGAGTGAATAAACTTTACGTTTATATTAAATACTTTGAAAAACAGCCGCTAAAATTTACCATGCACGATTGTCCAAAAAATAAATTTGGTTTAAGTGATAGGTCCGAATTGAAATTATTTTTTTTTTATGAGTTGCTGTCTGGCTTCTATATTCGTTGTTTGCACAAAAGTGGTTATTTGTACAAAAATACATTTTGGTTTATATAATTTTCACAACTGGATGTTTTTCTACATCCACACACACACACATATATATATATATATATATATATATATATATATGTGTGTGGCGTTTTGAATTTATAGATTTTAGGAGTGGCGGGAAATTTTCTCAGCCCCGCCTACTTCACAAAATTTGGCCAAATGACTAAAATTTGGAGGTTGGAAAGAATTCCTGATCGAGTATTCTCCATATTCCCTCGAGTAAGTGCATAATTTTGCAGTGAGTTTAAACTTTAATGAGTGTTCCGAATAAGTCGCCTTGTATCATACTCTTATGAGTTATTTAAATCTCTTTCCCCACATAATAGAATTGTCTAAGTTCAAACTGGTGTTGGGTCAGTTTTTCTTCACTTCCCACTGACGCTCGTGGAAAAGCATGAACCAATTTTTCCCTTAGATTTTTTTATTGTTCACCCAATGTAAGACCCAAAAGCCACTCAAGGTAAAATGTTTCTAGATGAGATTGTGCGTACATACAGGATGGATAAAGATTGACCCTGGATTTGAAGAGATTTAAGTTGTAGAGGTGGGGCAAACGCCCTTTCGAGGGGTCAGTTCCATAATACAAAAAGTCAAATAATTGTAAGAGTTCATTTTTTTGCGTCGGACAAGAACTTTGATTTAAAAACATTAACTTGCTATAGCAAGTTAATGATTTGAAATCAAAGTTCTTGCTATAGCAAGTTCTTGTCCGACGCAAAAAAAAAAATGAACTCTTACAATTATTTGACTTTTCTATACGTGTCTATAAGATTTTGTGTTTTGAATTTAATTTTTTTCGTTTTGGAAAATATTTGTAGTTTCCAGCGAGGAAATGAACGCACTAACGCTTCAGTCCACTATTGTCGGATGGCGTTGGAGTGTTGGTCTAGAATGGCTGGCTAGTGGAAGTTCAATGTCATTACTGGACAAGTGGGACTTCCAGGAACAGCTAACTAGCTTAGTGCAGCGTGAACTAGTGGGGCGGTTATCGGGAATAAGTGGTGGGAGACGCTTAATAGGATTAGGTCCTTCACCACCGAGTTTAGCCAACGGCTCGCACTAGATAGAGCTAACAAGGTGAAGGTTCTTAAGGGTAGTTTTTCCCGGGTGGTGCTTAGCAAATCAGAGTTCAATCCTTGGAACGGCTAGTACAGATTTGGATTCGGTAGAAACAGGGCGAACAATAATTGAGCAATACGAAATACGAACAAGACGATAACAGAACGAGAGAAAATTATTCCGCTAGATTAACGAAAGCTTTAAGGCCAGAGAATACAACAAACGAAATATTAAGATAATAAATAAAAAAGAAATGAAGATATTCTGCAACTTTCAAAGCTATGAGGTCTAGCTTCCGTTGTTTTTAACCACGTTTAGCACAGACCTCTCCACAGTGACGTCGGAGTTCGTAGTAAACTTACTGACACTGCTAAATTGGAACTGTAAGTTACTAACTGGAAAAAAACAAACGCGTTAATCTTGTACAGGGAGAAATTCACTCCGTCAAAGGAAGTTATGGAAAGAAATTTATTCGGGCATTAAACACGAAAAGATAATCAAAGGCAAACGTTTATTCTTTCTTCACGTGCCTATCTATGCGTGTGTGCCTGTATAAATGGCAATCTATTGTGCACCATTTATTCAGAGAGATGTTAGAATGCGATTACTATACGGGACACAGAAATCGTGCTGCAAGAAATGTCCTCTAGAGACAAAGATATACAATAGCTCCATTGTGCGAGTAAATCTTGCATTAATTTCTGACCGCTGACAATATATTCCTGCTTTATAATACATTTCTATAGAAAATGAATTTATTTTATAAATATAATAGCCCTATTCTATCATTAATACTTGCATTAATTCCAATATCTGACAACCACTTCCTTCCTGAATTTCCAATGTATTTCTATGAAGAAATCATTTCCGAAAGATTTATATTATACATAAATTCACCTTATTTTATCTGTAAACATTCCTGACTATTGATAATACCTTCTCGATTTTAATTGCACATATAATAGCCCTATTCTGTCAGGAACACAGGCCATTCAATGTGCTGTAATGGTTAGCAAGCTTGTCTCGCTAGATTAGTGACGACTGAGTAGCGAGCTCGAAACTTAGATGCCTCACAATTTCAGCCTTGTGTCACATCTAAGCTAAACTTAAGTCACTATTCTTTCAAAAATATTTGCATTAATTTGTGACGTTCTAACCTTTTGCTGATTCGGATGGGAATCTGGTTAGATTCGGTATCAGCCTTGTCGTTCCCAGCTCGCCTCCAACGTTTGCTTACCGAAGTAACTGCTTTGATTTCTAGTCTAAGCTACCCACTTTTGATCTTTGGTAGACGAAATCAATCAGTCGCCGGACCGTAATGCAAGTCGGGTCCAAACAAGGGCAATACCGCACAAGTATATGTAAAATAAAATAAAAAATAACTCGAAAAGTTCAAATGTGTTAAAAAGGATAACAATCTGGTTGCGAAATACAGGACTGCGTCTTTCTCCCAAACCGCTATATGGATTCGTGACACTTTATGTTTGTTAGGCGAGTCTTAACATCCTAAGTTGTTTGTTCTTTAAGAAACTGGTTCTTGGTGTATCTTCAGGCGATATTCGTAAAACTCGTTTTGGTGGTGTGAGTTTAAGTCGTTCTTCAAAAATAAATTGTTCTTGGTTAGAAGTTGAGGTCGTGATTTGCGTGGAATCTTTCAGTCAGGTCCCTGCGAGGCGGGCCCAACTCAATCCAACTCAGCTGCGAACTGCGAACTTAACTCGAACTGCCAACTCAACTGGAACTGCCTTTCACTCGCTACGACTGCTTATATGGACGCCGACCAAAACCGGGGTGGGCTTGTCGGGGTTTGAGGTTCCTTGATAATTCTAAATCCACAATCCATTTCTTTGATTTTGGTCAGGAAAATTTATTATTTTCCATTTTTGGGAGTCTTTCGTCCTCCCACCTTCTGTTCTCATATTGGTATCTCACCATACCCTCAGATGGTGTCAATGGGTTCCCCTCTCTCTCACAGTGGCATCTCATACCGATCCCTTCAGGGGGGGTGTCAACAGGCCTCTCCTCCTTCTTCACATTATTACCTTCGCCTGCCGCTCATGCCAGCATTCAGCCAATGGGCGCCCAGCAGTGTGGGTGTGGCCAGACTGGCCTCGGTTTAAAAAAATCTTGCCCAAAGAAAAAAAAATCATCTTCCTTTTTCTTTTCTTCCTTTCTTTCCTTTCTTCTGCCCGACAACAAGTCCTTAGACTCTTATCTTAACCGAATTTTATATGGAATTCGTCACTCGGGACCTTCGCCAAACAAGTGGGTGGTGAATTGGACGTATCGCACCTTGGTGCCAATTATTCGTTCTGATAAAATAATTTTGCTATTATAGCCAGCCCTGAAACCAAACAGGTGTTTTTCCCAAATGACATGGAGGTGGTTCAACGGACATTTTGGTTTCGCACTCTGCGGGAGGTCGCTTGTCCAACTTGAAATTTTTACCATTGCCATGGGCAGATTGGCTATATCTTATTCGGTGCGTCGTCGTAAATTAAATTAAATCCGATACATCCGCGACCTTACTTTCCTCGCTAATGAGAATAAAACCTTTAGCATTTTTCTTTGTTAAAAAGAATATCATCGCTTAGTGTCCTTTTCGTGATGGCTTCTTATCACCTAAATTTAATTCTCGCCTTTCTTTTTTTTTTCTTTCTTTCTAGCAACCTAAATAGTGTCACAAATTACTCATCACCGAATCATTTTCCTTCCATACACAACTTTGCAGGAATTTAGTACTGTAATTTGTGTAAACCAATTTTTTAAAGTGTGAGAAAAAAAAATCTAAACCTATCTATGAGGGAAATAGGCAGCAGCTACACAATAAATCCAGATATAATAAATAATCACAAGGTTTAAGAAAGAAACGATCTTTTGGAGAAGGGCTGGTTTGATTTGTTTTACGGCATATCAACTTCAATGGGTCATTTAATCCCGACAACTTTTTCCTGGTAATATTTTTGTTTTGTCAAAATTCTATTTCTGGTAAAATTTTTTCCTCAAAATTGTATTACTGGTAACATTTTGTTTTCTCCAAAAAATTATTTCTGGTAATAATTTATTACAAAGTATTCCTGGTATTAAAACTATTTTTAGACTTCCAAAATGTTTTTTTTTTTTTTACCACAGTTTCGGGGTTAGCTATGTGCCCATAGCTTGGACCATAACAGGTGCTACCACTACGGGTTAGGATGGACCTGGGAACACCAGCAATTAAGAGGTGGTTCCACGCTCCTCAAAACCTCCTGATCAGAGGCCTTGTTGTTGGATGTAGTTTATCGTCTTACCTAGGACGCTTTCAGCCTTGTGTCACATCTAAGCTAAACTTAAGTCATTATTCTGTCAGAAATATTTGCATTAATTCCTCATCACCGAATCCTTTTCCTCTCATATACAACTTTGCAATAAATTTGTGTAAACCAATTTTTTAAAAAGTGTGAGAAAAAATATCTAAACCTATCCATGGGGGAAATAGGCAGCAGCTACGCAATAAATCCAGGCATAATGAATAATCACAAGGTTCAAGAAAGAAATGATCTTTTGGAGAATTTTGGTAATTTTTTTTATTTAAATGACAAGGCTTCGAGAATCGGGCTATTTTTCTCTTTATACAAGCTGTGTACGACTAGTGTAGCGTGTAAGAGTAAATATATCTGCTTCTGTGAAACTAAGCGTCATCAAACATTTGTCCCCCTTTATGAATAAAACTGCTGCATAAGCACACAAAAATATTGTTGGCAGGAATTTCATGTGAATTATCATTAGATATTTTCTAATGCAATATATATATATATATATATATATATATATATATATATTGTATGAGAAAATATGTGATATGTTGTGAGTTGATATTTAATGGTCGAGAATTTTGACTATTGTTTTTCAAACTATAAAAAAGGTGAACTACACCTAAAATATTGTCCACCAAAATTCGTCACACAAAAAATAAATAGAGATCACCGGAGTTAAGCAACGTTGCGCTCCGTCAGTGTCTGCTTGGAAATAACCGTTGATGTAAGTATGAATGTGCGGTGGTGCAACAGATAATACCACAGAATGAGAAATCAAAGAGCTGAGTTCGAATTCCACGAGAGTTCGTTACATTCACTTGCAAGTAAACGATGGGAAAGGTATGAAATATGCCCACAGCTATGGTAAATAGCAAGACTCGAGCTTTGGTTTAACAACCATTCTATGACAAGAAAAAAAATTAAATTCAAACTAGAAAGGACGGATTTTTATAGGTTCGATTCAGAATATCTACGATTTTAACAATTATACACGAAATGGACCAGTACAGGTTCTGGTGCTATAATTCACTTTTGTAGATTGTTCAGTAAAAACGTAGGCTTTAATAAACCCTCATCAATCGTTCTCGCCAGAAGAGTGTGCGTCTGTGTCAGCCTCAGTCAGTCTGTGTGTGTGGTGGAGAGGGACCTGAGTTGAAACATATATGAAATGACCAACAAACTAGCCATGCTGATTCTGATCTCGAGACTTTAAATAACTACAATCAATCTAATCTCCGACACCCGATAAATGCACCGAATTATATACAAATTTGATTTTGTCTTAACGTTGCAACCATGATTCATCGAAATAGGATTGTAAAATTAACCACTTTGAAAAACCAGCATTATTAAATCTGCAAAATCCCCTACTTCTGATATTTGGGCTTAATTTAAAATAACTAAAGCAGTTGTGCTAGGCAATTTACTTGACCCCCCACACGGTGTCAGGTTGTGACACAAGATCGATTTTTAACGAGGGGACTCGAGTGTTTCCACTTGGGCCGCTGGTCCAAGCTGATCAATGCCGTGACACCACTTGTACCAGGCCCTGGCCTCTCCAGTGAAACGGGACGTGACACAAGGTCGGGTTTAATGTGGGGAACCCGAGCGCGTACACTCGGGCCAAAAACGAAAATGCCTCGAGCTCCCCACAGCCGTCGGCTGCACTTGGCCTCGGTGCGAGCACCGATCCTTATCTTTAGTACAAGGAGAAGTTGCGCCTCTGTTCTCCAATGGAGATACAATTGATTCGTACTCTACCCGAAGGCAGAGACGTAACTGAGAGATGATAAAAACCTATCCGGCATGTGTAAGGGAAGTATAAAGCAGTTGTGTTAGTAAAGAAATAAAAACAAAAAACAGTTGTTCATCTCTTAATCATTCGCTTGTACCACAAACTAGAAAACCGTTATCAAAGCACAGAAAAAAAAAATTCTATTCTTGTTAAATTATATTTATTTTCTAAATTATTTGCCATTCGTTGTTTAAATTTATTTTATCCTAAATTGTACCTTTACATTCAGGAATTTCAAACGTTTATTTAAAATCGCCATAACATTGCGATGTAATGGAATAACCTGTCACACCATGATAACTTCCTATAAGTATCTCTAAGTCAACGAACCACAGAGACTAGTTGAAATCTTTTTCGGCTGTTCGAACTGCCTCTGAGCAGAGAGGAAACCCAGACAAGTCCATGCCGAAGGACAAAGTCTCGTTCGAGGAGGTAGACCAACCCGATCCCGTTATGCGGGTTCTACAGGCATTTTTGGCAGACCCTACGGGCATGGAAGACCCAAGTTAATCCGGCCTTGTGCCACATCTACCCTCGTGGGTAAGGGGGGTTAGTAAATACCGACTAGTTGAAATCATTTTCGGCTTTCTGGTCGAAGTCTGCCTCTGAGCAGAGAGGGACCCAGACGAGCCGCTGCTGAAGGGCAGAGTCTCGTCTGGGGTGGTAGACAGCTATCCGACCCCATTTTTTTATGCAGAATTTTTGCCTGAGCCTACGGGATCGGATACCCCACGTTAAATTCGGCCTTGTGCCACATGTTACATGTTACCCGGACGAGGCCCTGCCGAAGGGCAGAGTTTCGTTCGGGGAGGTAGACTGACCCGATCCGGTTTATGCGGGTTCCACGGGGATTTTTTGGCCGAGCCTACGGGCTCGGAGGACCCACGTTAAACTCGGCCTTCTGCCACATCCAACCTGCCGAAGGGCAGTGTCTCGTCTCGAGAAACAGCTACCCGCCCCCGTTTTACACGGGTTCTACGGGAATTTTTGGCTGAGTCTACGGGCACGGATGACCTACATTAAATTCTGCCTTGTGCCTCATCTGATCGCGTGGGGATGTTAGTAAATATACGGAAAATTTGACACCGTCAAAAACAACTGCATGGGTAGAAAACAGGCCTAAAAAGATGTGGCGTATTAAAACGAGCAGAAAGGAAAATATGAGAAATATGTTTAAAGAGAAGGGATTGCATTTTTTACAATACCGGAAGCATTAGATGCCGTGAATGGAAGAATAATTTCCCTGCTGAGCTCCGATGTAAAGAATCAGAAATTGATTGGAGTCAGCAGGGAAATGATGTAAAAGTTTCAAAAACAGCTGGCCGGAAGTGTCCTGGCGACTTCAGTTTTACGACTCCAGACGGAGTACATGGACACTCGGCGCACCAAAATTACTGTACATGGCGTGCCCGTGGAAATTTGCTCAGACCGAATAGGGGCCTTTTTCGCCAAATATGGACTAGCGGAGGAGGAGGTAACCTCTGTAATCTGCAAGACTGGAATCGCAACCGGTGCCATGGTTTTGCAGGTGACGCTAACCAGGCAAACATTTGGGGAAATACTAAATGTCTTTCTATGCCGGAACAGATACTGGTGGTGATGGAGGGATGTAAGCCATACTGTTCGTCTTGCGGAGTGTCTGGGCACATGTCAAAGGCGTGCCCAGGTATGAATGCGCAACCTCCACCTTGCCCAACAGCAACAACAACGACGACGAAAACGCAAGCATCAAGTCGACAGAGAAGTCTGTGCACAACGTTCGTGTCATAGGGGGCTGGGAATGCCACAATTGACGAGTCAAAAGCTCGCCTCGAGGTTGGCTTTCCTACATCGCTCATTGACAGGGGATTTGATTATGGGGGATTGTAAAGGACGCATTCCCTTTCCTTACTATCACTCTCCCCTTCATCTCGCGGGTTGCGCGCCGTGGTAAACTCCGGGAGCAATCGGATTTCGTTCGTGAATGTCGAAATGGCTTGACAATCATTCCTGGGTCCAGTGACATATCTCGGTCTAGGAAGGATTTCCATCTTCAACTAGTGGAGTGGGTCGTGAAGGATCCTCTACGTGAGCGGCTCGACTTGTCGGAGTTTCGTTCTTTATGGTATTGGGCGCCAGCGGCATATTACCTCAGTAACCCAGAGTTTTCGCTTACTTGGCGACTGGTTCGGAATAGGCTCTCAATGACAAGGTCTTCATATGGAGCTTGGCGGATTTACCAGACTGTGAACGATGTGACGTTGGCCTGGAAGAAACGGCTTCGCACGCCTTCTACCATTGTCTTAGAGTCCGTCCCCTATGGGACCATGTCGGCGAGTTGATGACTCGTATCGCTCCCGAAAAGCACGTGCCCATACGTGTGACAATGTGTTGCCCCCGTATTCTGGGGTGCAACGAATTGTGTTTCTAACGCTGCTGGCCACGGCCGGAATAGTGATTTGGACGACGCGACAGGAGGAAGACTTGCGAGGCAACAGTCTTTCTCATCATGATGTGATCAGATTCTTTGAGCATCGGCTCAAGATGAAGATTAGATCTGATAGAAAACGCTTGCATCCGACAGACTTTAGCGTAAAGTTGGTAACTGAGGCGAGCTCGTTTCGTGTGAACGAGGCTAGCCTTGATTTTTTTTTTTTTTTAGATCTGCCTAGTTCACATCAAGGTGGTTTCCTGTAGAGCCCTCTCCTGGTTAGGTTACACAAGCTTTGTGTACCTAGTTAATGTAAGTGTTGTTCCCGGTATGCTCCCGGCTATATCCTGTGTTATGATCCAAGTTGAGATTCCCAACCACCCCAGTTTGTTTTGGACCCCCTTTCATCACGACTGGGTCACCTTTATATATTTCCCATGTCCGTATATATTTTTTCCTTTCCGTGTCCCTTAGTGAGGACAGAATATAGCTGACTATTTTGTGTGGGTTGGACGGGTCCTATTAACATCAAAAAAATGTTTATTTTGATATTTAGTTTGTTTTGGAGTTCATCCCCTCCCCTCTTATCGTCAATCATTAGATTTTTGTGTATGAATCGTTAAATTTTTTTTATCACAGGGTGAGTTTTATAGTTCCCCCTGAGAGGATGCGGCATTATATTGTATGGAAGATTGGTGACGTGTTTTTGTGGTGAATGCGTAAATTATAACCAGTGAGTGGGTCGTGAATCGGATTAGCTAAGTATAAGGCAGTTAGTGAAGACCAACCTCAGTCCCTTTCCCCTTTTCAGCCTTGTGCCATAATTGTATGTTTTATACAATAAATATAATAGCTGGTATCTGTTATTCATCTCTTAGCTGTTGTCGAACTCTCTGCCTTCAGGCGGAGAGGAACCCGGACGAGTCTATGCCGAAAGACAGTCTCTCGTCCGGGGAGGTAGACACACCCGAACCTGTTTATGCGCGTTTATTTTTGGTCGAGCCTACGGGATCAGATTGCCCCACATTAAATTTGGCCTTGTGCTACATCCTACCCGCGTTGTTGGTAAATATTTCTAGCAGGGATCTGTTGAGTATGACAGACTAACTCGAGAACTACCGACCTTTCAATTGTAGTACTCACTATTGAACCGACTTGCGACGACCTTGTGTATAACTGTTACCTTTATTCTTATTGTACTGGTTATTTACGATAAACCTTTATTTTATCCACCTTGTATTACAAGTATATATTCCTATTAGCACGGAATATAACACATTGCTAACAATATCTTGTCCAGATGTAGGGATTTGGAGCAACATTATATCTTTTAGAGACTTAAAGAGAAAGACGGTTATTTCGATTAAGGTCTTTTCACTTCCATATAACGCCTCTTTCAAAAAGGCTATTTCCAAATAGCTCTCGTTAAGACCTAAGCCTTGATATTTATACTCGATAAAATGCACCTGTGTGTATCGAGCCAGTGTCTTCACTACGTCACCATTACCACAAACGCAACACTGCTAACCTATCTACTTCCATGATAAATATTAAAACGGGCTCTGTTTATTACAATCACCAATTGAGACCTTTATATCTAAAACCTACTTTGTTAAGTCAACAGGGTTGAATTCCGTATTCCATTGGTAAGCAGCTTCTCGGCAGCTGCTACTTTGTAGAAAAGATTACCACGTTGATATTTCCTCAAATATAACAATTTTAACCTTTTTAAGTTTAGTCAGTAATTATCTATTCAATATAAAAAGGTGCAATGGATAAATTATTGTCATTTTATATTTTTTAATTTCACTCATGCGCGTTGTTTGTTTTTGATTTAGTCGACTGCACAGTATAGTAGGGTCAGTTGGACACCATCTGTGAGACAAAGAGCACCATGATCCAATTCATTCCACCAGAAATTTGGAAACGTCATGCTGTACTGCTTGGCACTCGCGCCAGAAGCTCCGATTTCAGACTGTTTGGGTATCAATCTGAGGTCAGTGCAGAGGATTCGGAAAGTGTTGGAGGAGCTTAATGGTGATTGTGAAAGTAAGGTAGCTCGTAAAAGTCCCTCTGATCGTTCTGATGAGAAAAGAACTTCCGAATTTCTTGGTGAGGATCTCAGACTCAACGCGGAGGCCTACATCTAATGTCTTGAGGAGGTAGTGCTGTTCTGGATCAAGAGGGTGGCGGCTGGAAGTCCAACAGGACTCTGCACCATGCCACACAAGCATGCGAACCCAGTCATGGCTGTCAGATAATTTCTGCGACCACATCACCTTTTACATCTGGCCACCTTTCCAGATTGCAACCCCCTTCATTATTATGTGTGGGGCGCAGTTGATCAAGAGATCAACAAAACTCCTTGTAAAACCAAATGTGAAATAAAGGCAAGCATTATGGTAGCATTCACGAACTTAAACAAAGCGGCAGCCGTGGCTTAAGCCAATGGCGATTTTATTGAACAAATTTACTCTTTAGTATTTTTGGGGTGTAATTTTGGTAAATATATCTGTTAAAATGAGATATTAGTGTTATTTTCATTTTTTCATCATTTAAACGACAATTTAACCATCGTTCGCTGTATGATAAACTTCACCGCCAAGGTTCATTCCACAGACCTTATTTAGTATTAAGTGCTTTTGCGAGCTTGTATTCATGTAACTGCTATTTACCGGAGAAATGCTATGAAGAAACCGCCTCAGTGCGATGTCCAAAGAGAAAATGATTTCGGATTTGATCATGGAAGCTTCTTTTATAAGACATACGTTTGAGAATTTACTGAATTATCCGCTCGGAAAATATTAATTTTTCTAACGACTTCAAATACCTTTCACTTTAACATTCCGATTAATCGTTTCATTTATATGACAGAAAATGTGAATTACTCAAATTATTTACGAGAACATTCCTGAAACATTCCAGTAGTTTCGAATAAATGGAAAACCAACCGAGCTGTCTCATCATAATGCACATTGATTTTACGTGAACAGAAACTCTCCCATGGAGTTGCTCATTCATTTGTGACAGACCATCGAGTTGACTTAAGTATTTTGTGACTGTTGTATTTATCACAGATCCATCACCGCAGTTTCGTATACTGTTTCTTGTGAAAAGATATCATCACGTATCGGGGTGTATCAGCCCTCAGCTACCAAACAATATAGAATTGGTTCCTCTAAACTCCTGGGTTTTACCAAAGCCTAAAATTCACGACCGAAACGCCATGATTAACTTAGTCTCCTGGTTTCAGCTTAAAACTGACGCCTTCTTTTCCCAATATATGTAATTTATAATTATAGATCATAATTTAGCAAATTAAAATTTCACCAACATATTTTGGAAAATTTTCAACTTTCGATCTGAAATCGAGAAAATATGAACTCTAAGCAAAATAACCACAATATATGGAAAATGTGTCAGTTTAAACTGACGCCAGGAGGATATGTGTTACAAATTGAAAGCGTATTGAATGATATTTTTTTTTTGAGAATTTGAATGGACGTTAAGAGTAGTGCGTGGAATCCTAATTTGGAGACGCCATTAAACCGCCATTGCCGACATGTGTATTTATGTCTGTAATATCAAAAAGGCTAGATGCTTTCCGGAATACATCGTATAGAACAATGAAGAGGTGTAGGTAATAAAAAATACGAATACAAAATATGGAATACGACGTATTCTCAGGAAATGACGGCAGGCTACTACATGGTGATGGACAATTCATCTTTCCCTCTATAATAGAATATTCTAGTGACATCTACAAATGTTATACATAATATTTTGAAACTGAATTGTTAAAACATTTTATTTTATTCTATTTTTTAATTGTGAATTTAATGAATGTGAAATATACTTAAATGCCCAAATGGGGTAAAGAAACTCCTACCTTGTATGCAAAGGTGTCTCGCCATGTGGTACCCTGTGGAGGAAATTCGATTAGTATTTCTAGGTTTTAGCTTTGATATTAATACAAATTAAAGATGATTGATTATTCGATTAATAATTTTAGAATTATTCACTAATATATTAAATGTCTAGTTGAGATTAAAGGTTTCGGAAAAATAACTTGTTTAACTATTTTACATGTATGACAGTCGCACCGAAATTAATGCCTTCGGTCTTAAACCCAAACTAAGTCAGCTAGGAATGCTGACTGTATTGGACAAGAGGCCGGACATTCAGCCAGTAACTTTTTTTTTTGTTTAGTAACTAAACGAAGTCTACCAAAATGGTGTCTGGCATGAAAATGCAATCCAGATGTACGTCAAAAATAAAGTGAGAAAAAAGGAACCCGTTAATCTTCATTAATACTTTTTTGATTTACGGAAACCAAACAATGGATCTGAGAACAATTATCCAATTGGTAATTAGTTTTAGCATTGGCGACAGCAATGGGTATGATAAACCACATCCCGATTGAATATTTATACCTGTCAACACACAAATCGAAAACAGCCTTTTTATTTAAAAAAAAAAAATAAAATAAAAAATAGAAAAGCTAAGAGCGCTGAAGCTATGTAGAAAGAAGTGTTTAGTAGGTAAAACTATCTTTTAACCAGTAGTGTTATTGTGCTTTTTACATCGTTTGTCGTGTCCATGGAATGTGAGGCATTACTTTCGGAGCACCCCTTAAAATATATTATTATTGTTATTAATAGTTTGATTAAAACTAATATGAAATAAACAATGGAAAAATAGGAGGAGGAAGGGAAGGATGGTTACACGGTAAAACGAGTGGCGGTGGGAGGATTAAGGCGTGACCAGTTATAAACAGACAACACGAAAAGGCGGAGGCAGAGGTGGTGACGGTTACAGATAACACAGGAGAGCTAGGGAGCAAGAGAGGAAGAAAAAAAGAGGTCAACAGATGGTGGGGAGGTATATATTTAGAGAAAGATAGAGAGAGAGAGAGAGAGAGAGAAAGAGAGATAAAGACATAGATAGTTAGAGATAGAAAGTTACTTTACCATCATGGATAGACAACAGTCAGCAATTTCACTGAAGTAATCCGGTCCTATAAAGGGGGCGTAATTCTAGATGAAGGCATGTGAAGGAGAGGAAGTTATATCCATTAGCGGGAAGAAGAGGTCAGGTGGTTGGAAGAATTGGGTGGGAGGGATATCAGAGGTTTAGAATTTAGGCAATCATAGCAGTAAATGAAAAATAATTGGTTGAATAAAAATGTTTCAAGACACGTAATAAGCTTTGCTGAGCACCAAGTCAAATAATGGGAAAAATAGAAACAGGAAGATTGTGTTGCGTCAATCTTCCAAGTGTGGCGAACATGATTGTCTTGAAAATCGGCATTAGAGAGCATGGCATTTTTTTTTTTTTTAATTACCTGGGCTCAAACAAACCTCTAGCTTTGGTGAGAAATACGCAACTATTTCTACCACCAAGCAATCGAGGATTGATTAGAATATACGCGCGCGAGACCATCCATACAACAATCATATATACATATAATTACACTCGTACATTTATAAAGCTTAGTCTACTACAAGTACACCTATTAATATATAGATGCTTTTATTTGTATAATACTTTTCATCCAAACCCGCACATAGGGAGGGATGTCCCAAGAACTGAATACACACTTCTATAGTCCATAACGCACTAAATATTAATTCTTTCTAAAGGTGCAAAAATTCACATTATTCGAACTGTTATCCTCATTGTGATATTCACGTTTCGGTCGTTGTACGGTTCGGCCTTCTCCAGGTGATCAGAATTTCGAACCGAACCCATTATTTCGTCCACGGGGATAGATTGTTCAGGTTCCACGTGCCATGCCTCTTCCAGATGTCTCAGTTTGTCTCAGCTATTCAAGTTTTGTGGCTAGGTATTGAACTCACAACTCTTGGGGTCTAGTCACTGAATCTAAGCAATGTCTTTATCCATTGGCCTATGTGGAACTAGAACAATCTACTCCTATGGACGAAACAAAAAGGTTCGATTCGAAATTCCATTCACCTGAAGGAGGATCGGAGCGTACAACGGCCGAAACGTTGTGAATATCGCAATGAAGATGAGGATAACAGTCCAAATAATGTAAATAATTTAAGTAATCATAACACAGTGATATAGACAGGTACGAAAATGTTTGCATTAAAAGAAACTTCGTTTCAACTATTAAAGTGTTCCTAAAAATGTGACAATGCATCTGAAGTGTAAAGAGAATTTTTAAAGGCAATTGGAATCGAACTACAAATGTGACTAATCATTGTTTGCATTAGATAGAAGTTTTAAATTTGAAGTACTTATTAAACGGCACCCATAAGCATCCTTACGGATGAACATCCACATCTCAAAGAAAAACTCTTGGAAACTTAACCATTAATCCCTAAGAAAATGTTTTCTGTTAGTGGGTTTGGGAGATATAAGATTTTGATATGCCTATTGTATTTTAGAATGAGAAAAGTTTTTTTTTATTCCAGTATTAGTTCACGACCTCAATGAAGACTACCATAAAAGTCATGAAATGAATATTAGCTTGAGGAAAGTCTTCCGAAAAGATAAACTATGTATGAAGGTACCCTTCAATAACAGTCTTCATTTTTTGCTTGAAGACAAACCAAAGTTAAATTTTACCGCGGAAAAATCAACATCAAGCGGGTCCTCTGGTCTGGGGCTAAATTAGGCCGACTATATCAGCCTCGCAAAGTCAAAAGATCCTACTAACAGTAGCCAACTACCAAGTACATGATTAAAGACTTTAGTAGAGTCTAAAAAACTTGCAGAAAATAGTAAAAGTACTATAATGATTAGAGTAATAATTTCAGCATTTAAACAAAATACAAGCTCGTATTGAAAAGTGGGAAATGCACCAAACCTACCTAACAAGCAAAAGATTTAAGACCCCCATTGAAAAATAACATATCTAAATACTAAATAAAATTATTCATTATACATGCTATTCTAATGGAATACGTTGCCTGTCCCAAAACAGCCATCAGATCAGACATTTGAAACAAATGAAATTAATTCTACATGTGTCTTTAATTTGAATGTTAAAACTAAGATATGCCTTACGGTTCAGTGCATTAAGCATTCAAAGTGTGTATACAGTTTTGGGACACCTTTGTGTGTGTGTGTGTGTGTGTGTGTGTGTGTGTGTGTGGATTAATGAGGTACTACCAAAAAGTCGAGAACATCAAATAGATTTGGTACAAATCATTCAGAGTTTCCCGTGTCTCGATGGACATTTCGATGATCATTTGAAATCAGTCCACCAGGACATTACTTAATTTTCTATCATTTTCTTTTACGATTTCTTTTCGCATCTGAAATGTCCCCGAAATTTTGGGCAGTACCTCGGATATATTTTCTGAGGATAACAAAAATAGTACATCAAACATTGAAGACAATTCCGAAAAACGGGCTTAAAAGAAAAGAATTATGCAATTAACAAACAAATATTCTTGGCAATTTATTCAGATTTTGAAGATGATGTTAACAGACACTGAAATATTAACAAGATCAAGCACATTGATTAATTATTCATTCGCTACAAGCCTAGTAACCATAATAGTTAACATACATAAGTTGAAAATATGGATTAAATCCGACAATCATAAAAGAAGGAACAAGAAGGTAAATCTTTATAAATTTGAGGTTTCGATATTTACCTAGCTTCATCAGAAATATCACACGACGATGTGAATGTTTAATGTTTAGAATGATGGCTAACTTTAAGTGGGTATTAAAAATGGGTATACAATGACGCATTTTGGAAATGGGTAGTATTAGGTCACATTTTCTTCATATACATGGATTATAAATTCTTTGAGTATACATTTTATAGATATTGGTGATACAAAGAAATGCGTCTGGTAGGTAATTTTTATATGTTGATTACCGTATTTCCTGTATGGTAAGACGCACCCTATAATTAGCTAGATATTTTTTTCAAATAATATATAGAGTAGCTTACCGTCCAAGTCACCGACTCCACAGATTGCTTTTTCTGTCAAATTAGCTCTTTTTGGACCTATTAGATAATTGTGGTTCTTATTAGCTATATTTTCAATAGTTTAGTACAATATCATACCTATTCATATCGGAAACACATACTAACCGCTAAACACACGGTGTGTTTACATCCAACTCCAAGCTGTTGTTTCAAGGATGACTTGAAGTGCACAAACTGTTTGTTGCTTTTGAATGGTTACTGCCACAGTGACCACTATTAGTCTATGAATATAGTATCGTCTATCCATTTGTATTTATTAGTCATTAACATGACCTAATTTAGTAAAACAGTGAGTACAATAAATGCAGTATTTTGTACACAGAGGGAGGTGTTAGCTGTTTTTTGTTAATTTTTGGGAGTCGGAACGAACTACAGTGCATTTATCTGTACCCCATCATTAAAACAAAATCCAAGAAAAAAAGGCAGTGTGAGGTCTGGGAAACTTCTATTTAAAACTTGACCATCAAGTGATAAGACACAGGGTGATTTTTTAGGAATTTTTCAGGAAGCAATGAATCTTAGCATACGAGAAATACGGTATTAATTTTTATTTTCTTTGTATTGTATTTGTTTTATTCAGATATCTTTTTTAAATCGAATTTAGAGTCAGTTTTGTTTTTATGTGGTACTAATGAATTTATAAGCATTTCCTACTTGTTCCTTATATATATATATATATATATATATGAAATGAAAAACTCTTAGCAGATCGCAGCGATATATGAATCTAGTAAAAGATATAATTCCAGACAAAAATCTGATCCATATGCAAATGATCGCGGCATATATCTCGTTTTATACAATAAATAAATAAATAAAAATAAAAGCTGAATGTAAAAAAAATCTACAGAGTAATATACAAAAATTAAATATATAAAAGATACTTGTATTTTATTGTCTTTCGCAATTTGCAGTTTATTTATTCTAAATTTAAAATCCATTTTCCTGTCTTTTTCAACCGACTGACGATTGTATGACTGACCATGAAAAAATCGAGCGTCAACAGGAAACTGCAAGTCGTGAAACACAGGGATATAAATATAACTACAAATATACAAGGTGATTGAAAAGTAACTCAATATTTTATGTATAATGGACTCGCCTGTCTAACTATAATTTTTACAAGAGGGAAGAGTCCATCATATATAAAATAGGGAATTACTTTTCAAGCATCCTGCTTATTTCAATGCCATCACATTTATAAAAGACAGAACGTACCACAATTCACAGAGTTTTTAAACAAGAATCATTAGTTCATTTTTTTAAATATGAATACATCTGCTATAAGCTCCCCGATTCCTAAATGATAAAATAGTAGGAAATAATCGGAAAGAGGAATAATGGAATTATTAAAAGACTATCTTCCTCTAGACTTGTGGTAAAATATAATCTATGAAGGACGAAATTTGGAGACATGAGTTTCTGTAGAGATGATACAGACTTCCTGGTTCCAATCTTAAAATTAACGATTTAAGAAAAAGATCATTTTAAAAGGTAATAAGAGAAAGGATAAAATTAATAATAAATGTACACATGTACTATTTACATTATTCGGACTATTGTCCTCATTATTGTCGCCATATTTATTCCAACGTTTCGGTCTTTCAGTATCTGTCTATATTTCTGAGATGAAGTATTATGTACACTATTCGGACTATTGTCCTTATCTTTGTCGCCATATTTATTATGTTTCTGCCGTTGCCCTCAAGGACACATGGCACAGTGGATAAAGACGTTGGTTAGATTCATTGACAGGACCCAAAGAGTGTGAGTTCAATACCCAGTTAAGGCAGTGGAAAACTTGGAGAAGGGAATTAACAGGAGATAACTGATAACTGACATCCATTAAAACATGGCACGTGGAACGAGTACAGTCTACCCCAGTGAGCAAAATAAAGGATTCATTTCGACATTCCAACCGCTTGGAGAAGGCTGTAGCGTACAACGGCCGAAACGTTGTAATAAATATGGCGACAAAGATGAGGACAATAGTCCGAATAATGTAAATAGTGTACATAATACTTCATCTCAGAAATATAGACAGATAATGTACGTATATATTTTATGTTATTCAAACATTAGTTAAAGAATTTTCGGAATCACTTATCGACCAGTTTTTTATGTTTATTTTGGTAGCTTCTTCGACTATGTAAAATTACATAAAACTAACACAAATATACTCACGGACATAGGCTGAAACACTGGTTCACGTCAGAATACCGAAGTTAAGCAACGTCAAGCCTGCTTAGTATCTAAGTGGATATCCACTTAGCAATACCAAGTGTTGTAAGCTTGGATGTGAGACAGTCTGTTGGCTCAATGAATGACAGCTAAGAATGCGGAATCGGAAAGCAGAGTTCGAATTCTAATCGGGTCATTTACATTCAAATACCCTTTGGCGATTGTGAATCTAAAAAAGAGCCATGGTCACCCGAGCATGTCATTTCCGGTTATACCAACACTCACTGGCCAAGCACAGTAGGCTAATGACTATTACCCCACTCTCGTCGAAACGAAAAAAAAAAAAAAAGCCGTGGCAATGCACTCGTCGCTTCTACCAGTTTCTGGTTTCCCTGCTATTTCTGATCTTCAAAAATCTAAATGCAGCTAACGTCTTCTCATTCTCCTTGTCTCTCAGTAACCCGTTGCATCTTAGTGGCATTATCGCCTGGCTTCGATAGTGAAAAAGAAAAAATCTTGGCACGATCCAAAAGTCCTTCGAACTATATAATAAGATAAACATAAATTTATGTTTGATTACTTGTTGAGATTTGTGGGGAGTTGGTCTGGCCGAGAAACTAGAGTATAAAAAGAGAATCAAGATGTCTGAATCCTGAGGTCTAAATGAATTTTGACTTAATTTTTCACTGTATAATGCTCCATACACATGATTCAGGTTCAAAGAATTAAAAGTTCTTTTGTAAAAGTGAACTGTCGAAAATGGAGACACGCATGCAGAGGATTTTCTTTGGTGTTATAATGTCCCATGACAGATGCCCGAGGCCGCGCCCTCCCATTGTACCCGAGGGAGGGATCAGTGCTCGCACCGAGGCCAGCGCAGCCAGCGGTTGCGGGGGCCTAGACGAATTTTTCTTCCTGTCCTGGGCGTAGATAGACCTTGTGTCACATCTCGTCCAAGTGTGTGTGTGTGTGGGAGGGGGTGGAATACCGCCTGTAAAATTCTATAGCGTGTAAATTACTCTTTTTGAGTAATTTCACGTTTTCTTATCTCTCAGTGGCATGTCTGTCTTTGGACAGAGTACGCTCAGGAGCTTCTCTGTCAAAGGACAGACGTACAACTGAGGAAAATAATACTGAAAGGTGCTCGGGTGTTGTTTATCTAGTAGTAGAGGCCGATTCTTTTCACCAATAAACCAATTTTTTCATACAAGTTGTGCAGCAACGTGCGTACGAAGCAAAATGTGTTACTGAATACAACCTTGCTAAAAAGTAAGTGCAGCCGGATGTTTAAGGTGACAGTAGAATGGATATGAGCAGAGTCAGGCAGTGGCTAATAACTTTCAGCAGTGTCTACAACAACGAAAGCGACAGTTCACGTTTAAGAGTGGGTCATACGCTCTCTTTGTTCAACACTGGCGCCAGTCTATATCCAACGGTGTTAGTGTGTGCTCTCTGAATAAGCAAATGGGTTCCTATGGAATAATTAAATAACTTTTTTTCAGTGTGTGCGTGCGCATGTGTTTTAATTTAGGCTATATTTATGGGTAAAACTGCTCAATATCAAAGATAGAGTCTAAGTAAATATAAAAGTGGACACTCAGGCCAACAGCAAGTTCTGGCAGTCTGCTTGATACTTAAACGCAATTTTCCGGCCAGAATTGAAATCTTCAGGCCTGAAGATTGTGTTCAAGTATAAAACAGACTGTCGCCGCTTGCTATTAATCCCAGTGTCCACTTTTATATTCACATACGCTTTCTCTGATATTGAGCACTATTACCTAGAAATATAAGATAGATTAAAACTATATAATGTAAATGACAATAAGAAAACTATAATAGTTGCCGACGCGTTTCGTCCACTAGACTTTCTCAAGGCAAAAAAGAAAAAAAAAATGAAATGAATTTATTTAAACAAAGTAACTAATAATATCAAAAACAAAATGTCCTTAGCAACTGGAAGAATTTAGAGAACGCTATTTTCATACTGTTAACATTTATAAATATTGTCTTTTTTACAGGTTAACTCTGAGAATATTATATATATATATATATATATATATATATATCAACCTACGTCCTTGAAATTAATCATGGAAAGTAAGAGATGCATACCAAAATTTTCCCACAGACTGTAACCACACACCATTTAAATAGTTCGCAAACGAGAAATTTTATTGAAATACACGAAATATTTTCTGCCGTTTCGAATCAACTATTCTTAGATTACATGATATTGTCTCAACACATTTTAACTCTTTCTATTGATCTTCAGCTGGACTGGTGGCAGAAAAAAAACAATCTGAATAAATAATGTAAATTTGACTTCAGTTGGAAATAGCGACCAATTTCCAACGGAGGGGCTCAAACTATTGAACCATCACTTCAACGGTTAGCACCAAAAATTTCCAATTGACATTGCTGTGCTAAGATAATTTTTTTTTTCAATTTAAAAAACAAAAAACAAAAAAACAAAAAACAAAACTCGTATGTTAAATATGACAATGAATTTCTATTATGTTTGATCATGAGCCGTTCTAAACTCCATATTTTATTTTCCGGTAAAAATAAAGACAAAAATTGTCCAACATTTGGATATATTTTTCATTAAGCTATTCCTTCATCCAAGCTTTCGGCTCACATGAGCCATAATCAGAATGGTTATATGGACATTTAAACAAAGATTCACCATCAAAAATGATATTCTGTTATATTCACATAGAAGATTGCTATACGATGATAACATGCACACACATTTATTTTATATATATATATATATATATATATATATATATATATATATATATAGAGAGAGAGAGAGAGAGAGATAGATATTTCTCTGCTTTCGAAGTTTTTTGAGCTTGTCCATTCTTCAGGAAAACTTTCGTTTAACAATACTCTATGATATTTAGAGTTAAGTAACTTGATATTATCAATGCTTTATTTTTAATATTAATATTTTTTAAATATTGAGTACTATATGAAAATATCTGCTTTACTTTTGAACTACTATATCCGTTCATATATATATATATATATATATATATATATATATATATATACACCACACAATTTACTATACATATTATATATGCGCGGTACTTAATGGAAAGCGCTCAATGCCAAAGATTATATATATATATATATATATATATATATATATACGTGTGTGTGTGTGTGTGTGTGTAATTTTTTTAATAAATGTTAAAATTGTAAATGAAATATTTTATTTTCGGCGAAAATATTGCTCTTAAATACAACCTACTGTACATTTTTAAATATTTTCTCGTGAACAGGAAGAAATTAATAGAAAAATGTTAAATGTCGTTCAAAATCAGTCAAATTGTAGCAAATATCCGCTAATTAAACAATTCCATGCAAAATATTTTTATTTTAATGGATGAAACGATAAGTCAAAGGGAAGTAACTCTGTATTTATTGTCTGCAAAGTAATATGCCACTGTTTTCGCTATCGAAACATTCCTGATCGATAATAAAGTAAATTAACTATACAATATATTGATTTCCTCCCCACAGTTCACACAAAGGTACATTAAGGGTTTTTTTGTTTTTAAATCTATAGTATATTCTACAATTATTTTAGAATATGCAATTTAAGTCTTAATGTAACTAGTTTTCTTAATACAACTAATTTTATAAAATTAGTTATATATATATATATATATATATATATATATATACATACACATTTTTTTTTATATATATATATATATATATACACACATTATATATATATATATATATATATATATATATATATATATATATATATATACACACACACACATTTTATATATATATATATATATACACAATTTTTTTTACAGAATTGTTTTATTTCTCCAAATCCGACTCAGGAACAAACGCTAAATTGGGCAAATGTATACACACGCAAAAAATATATGAAAGGTGCAGAATTACTTTCAATTTCACCCACCACAACGCGAATGAGTCGACAATTTTTATTGTCGATTACGCCAAAACTGTAGATTTTATCGAAACTTCTTTATTATTTTAGAATTAAGCATGTACATTTGCACCTAAATGGAACTATTTGGGAAATAGTTATTAGAATCTGAGCGCGGGGCTTCAAATACAATTTACCCTTTTGAGGTTCCAAGTTGAAATTAGTTCTGTCACCCAAGGTTATTAATGAGGATGCCGTAGGGACGAACTGGATATTTTCTTCAACAGTTGAATGCTCAGGCGGGTTGGTGGTGGGGGCTTCGAGTTCAGGAAATATAGTCATTAAAAAAATCATATTTATATATTAAGAATGGTTGGCTTCAAGAAAATTCGCAGTCGGGGATAAAACAACTAAAAACGATTTCATATTTACTGCTAGGTAAATTTTAATTATATCCTTTGCTGCATTTCAAAAATTATTTCAAATTGTCTGATAATGTTATTGCCCTTTTTATCTACTTATCTTACATTGTAATTCCATGTAATAAAAAAATGTTCAAAAAATAAAATGTACTTTTATGAATCTTTATTTGAGGTATATTAATTTATTTAAAATATAATTCATCTGATTGTTATTTAAGTTTAAATAGCGTAGAAATACATGTTTTAACCCGACAATATCTGTGTTGACTGGTTTAATTTTCTATAGAACATAATTGAAGAAAATGATGCGAGCGCCTATTTTATATAATATTTTGAGTACATTGTTATTTTAAGAAAAAACGTTTTATTGAAATGAGGACTTTAAATTTGTTATAGTAATCGCTATCCTTTTCTGACAGTGTTGTGCATGCGCGTCCCTACGCTTAGCAAGTTTATACACACACAACAAAATTCTTTTAAACATATTGGTGTGTGACGATTTGTATTAAGATTTTCCAGTTATGATTAGTAAATATAGCTCTCAATAATATCTAAAATACTGAAATTAATTTCAAAATTTTAAAAAGGTTTAAAACATTTTTATAATTACTGTTGAGACATTGGTCAACATACATTTTGATGCAAAGATGGAAACACTATTAGCTAATTTGAAGGCGGCCAAACACAATATCGTACGGTTTTTAGAATAGAAAATGGAAATCTAAAATCATAATCAAATTTTCTATTCTAAAAACCGTACGATATTGTGTTTGGCCGCCTTCAAATTAGCTAATAGTGTTTCCATCTTTGCATCAAAATGTATGTTGACCAATGAATGGATTTATTAAAGCAAAGTAATCCCATATCAAAATAATGAATGATGGGTCGAGAAAAAATAAAATCCATTCATTGGATTTTAAACATTATCTGACCATTTTTTTTATAATTACCGTAATTGACGGTATACAAGGCGCACTTTTTTTTTTTACTAAAAATATCTTAAAATTCCTCTGCGTCTTACATGCCATATATAGGTTTAAAATTCGCGATAGTCAGCCGAAATTAGCTACCTGGCAACTCCTAGTGGCTTAGTCTTAAACATGAAGGAGTAAGGGAACACGTGAATGGCAATACCTGATCACGACCTTACACTTACAGGAAGAATAAAAAGACCCAGCATTGCACAAGTCTGCGAATGGATGAAGCAAGCTTGGAATAATATTAAACCAGAAATTGTTGTGAAATCTTTTAAAAAGTGTGACATTAGCAATGCTCTTAATGGAACGGAAAATGCCATTATTTAACGACGATGATAGTATTATTGAAAACGAGTATAAGAGTTTTGATAACGAAGACGATGAATTTTATGGATTTGAAGATGAATACAATTTTAATAGTAACTGTACTGTTTTGCTCAGTTATAATAATTTCTTGATTTTCATTTTGCTTTCTTACCTTTGGATATAATAAAGTTTTTATGGGCTCGTGTTCTTTTTCCTATTATTTTTTTAATTTTAGTAATGGCTTGTTTAGCAAAATAATATACAAATATAGCCTACGCTGTATCATTTACTAATAATTTTACTAATTACTAATGCTTTCTTGATGTTTCCTGATGAAATTGAGGGTGCATTTTATATGCAGTCAAATATGGTAACTAGCAATATGCATAGACATCACAATGGACATCGGTATTCAAATTATTAAAGATTATTCATAATCGAACTATTCAGTCTTATCCGTATGTCCATGCTTGTATTTTTGCACATAACGCGTAATTATAAACAAGATCTATATAAGATTGCTTTGATGTTTTACGAGTTTATTGAATTTAGATGATAATTTACGTAATGTTTACTATTAAGTATGAATTGAGGTCAAAAGTAATGTCTTCTTTTACTCCGCATCTGAATACACTGTTATTATCACATTTTCTTTTTTATTTCTAGACCCTTAATACGAAAGCAATGACTTCAAGCAGAGGATGCAAAAACAATCCAGATTTCTTTTGTGACGAGTTTACGACAACGAATAGCAAAAAACCTATCAATGATTTTGTCAGAAAAGTTTATGCTTACTTTGAACTAAAGCTGGGTGATCAAAACAAATTGTGGACACTGCAAAACATGTCAGGAGCACTTAAACTAGTGGACTAAGGGTAGCCGAACTTCACTTAAGTTTGGCAATTTGATGCTTTGGTGCGAGCCAGAAAATCCCATCGACGATGGTTACGTCTGCTTAATTGACATTGCTATGCGGAACAAGACGAAACGAAAATTTGTGAACTATCCTTCTCTCAATTCAGTCATTAGACCAGTATCTGAATCAAATTCTTCAAAGGATTCACGTCCGTTGACATTGAAGAATCGGACCATGATGTTGCGAATCATTTTGTCGACATGGCCAAGAATGACAATAACAGATTTTGAGGGATTATCATCTGAAAGGATACTGTTTGATCAAGAGAATTTGAGCGACTTAATCAGTAATTTGAGTTTATCAAAGAATCGGTGGAACTCTTAGTTTCAATAATGAAGAAGAAATTTAATTCTATCGCAATAGAGATGTTGAATTTTTCTTTTACTTCAATAAAACCAAAGATGTTGAAGGAATTTTACAGGACTGATGCAAATTCCTGAAGACTATTGATTGAGAGCTTAAAGTGCAGTTTAATAGGTACCAAATGGACACTCCAAAACAGAAAGAAAAACAGGAACACATAAAGGATGGTAATGGAAAGAAATCATTTTCAAAATAAATAGGTGATTTTTGTAGATCCGAAAATGGTCAACTTTTTACTTGGGTAGCAATCAGGCGACAAAAAGTTTCCATGCTTCCTTTATGTGAGAGATATCAAAACTGGGATTCAAAAGAATGACTAATATTACAAACAATTTTTTGAGAATAAGAATTTTTTTCCAGGTACAAATCCTACTATTTAACCCATTGCTAGTGGGGCAGACGGATTCATACTTTTCCAAGGAAATTTACCCATACGTGAATGTAAGTAAGCCGACCGGAATTCAAACTCGGCTCTTCGATTTTTCGTTCCGAGACGCTTTCCATTGCAGTACCTGAACATCCACTATTACTACTATTATAATAAGGCGAAATAAATTTAAATACTGACATAAAAAAATTGATAGTAAAACCTTGAAATATCAAATTCACATTCGTTTTTATTTTGGCAGAATGTTGAAACTAGCATATAAGTTTCAATAAAATAACTGGCAAGATACTACTTATACAGATCTATCATTGAACTTTTGTGCGTGAAAAAGATTTTTCGACTTAATGTGAATAGAAACTGTCTATGGTTAATTTTTGTTGTAGTAAATATTTTGGTACGTTTAGTTAATGCGATTGGAATAATGCAAATAATATAATTAAAAAAAAAAAAAAATGAATGCGGATAGAAAACCAATTCATTAAATAAATAAAAATAGAAAAGGGCGAAGGACAAGAATGGTTTTTTTTTTTTTCACCGGACATACCAATCTTTACAGTGATAGAATTCCTGCCAGGATTCATTATTGGTGACCACAATCAGATATGCAGATGACATAACGTTGATAGACACAGAAAAGAAAATATAGAAATTCCTACAGGGAAATGAAAGGATTAAACATTAATTGTAAGACAGACTGATTGGCAGAAAAAAAAAAAAGAACCGAATATACGAACTACAAACTGGAGGTGCCAAAAATCAAGGAAGTACATGATTTTAAATATTTACGAAGTGCTTTAACAGCGAACGGAAATGCGACACCGAAATCCGAAGGCGTATTGGGGTAGCGAAAGATGCCTTCCAAAAGCTAAGCAAAGTATTACGAAACAGGAAAATTTTGTTAGAAACATAGATGAGAGTAGTGAACTGTTATGTAATATCAGTCTTCCTATATGGTAGTGAATTCTGGATAATCTCATCACCGATGAAGAAGAGACTTGAAGCAGCAGAAATGTGGTTCTATAGTAGGATGCTGGGAGTAGAATATACTGGATATGTGAACAATAACAAAATTTTAGAGAAAATAGAAACAAAAAGACACTTCAACTCAACATCAGAAAGAGTTTAAATTTTTAAAAAGGTACATAATGAGGAAAGAGGGCTTAGAAAATTTGTCACTCACATCACATAATGAAGGTAAAAATGAGAGAGGGAGAGAGAAAAGAAAAAAAAAACTACCTAACTATTAGGGATTAGGAGAGATAGCAAAAAGATAAAGTAACTGCAAAAAACAGGAAATTGTCGAGAGCCATGATCGCCTACGACCTGATCGGACATTGCACATAGAAGTACTCTAGTGGAACATATTAGAAAGATGAAATTATTTATTTAACTACAATTACTTAAGATTTCAAGACAGCAAAAAATGAAAAATTTATACACGCTCTTAATCAAAAAATCTTGGACGCAAGAAAAACAAGCATCTTGCTAGTAATTTTTTAATCAAGCATGTATTACAGATGAATTGCTGCCAAAATACAAATCTATGAGTACCACCGTGTGACAACACAGATGCCTAAACAATTAATATTACCGTGGTGAGTGCTGGAGATATGAAATGACTTGCTGTCACCAGTGACATCTACTTCCAGATTCCTCGGCTATGCAGATGCGAATAACAATATTTTAATTATTTACTGCAATTTTTTTTTTTTTAGTGTATCTTTGTCCATAAAAAAAAATGAGAGCAATTTTTCACAATTTCCGTATTCTAAATTTTCGAAGTATTAGAACGGTTTAGAGGGGTTTTGTTATTATAGGTAAGAATTATTTCGTAAGGTTACAAAAACAATTAAAATTAATCCTGGCGAATTATTTTTATTTTTTTTTTTTTTTCTGTTTGCATTGTTAATCTCGATTTTGTTTTTAGGTATTTTCTCGATCGCCTTTCGCTTGAATAAATATATTCATCTCGTCACGCATTTTTGAGCACATTTAAGTAATCCGAAATAGGAAGATTGACGCATCATATTCATCCTATTTAAATACCAAGTAATACACATTTGGTCTTATGTTGCCATAAGTTTCAAAAGTAGTGAACAATCCTGCTTCTCCTGGTTTTTCTTTCCCCATATAACTTTACTAATCTACTTTTTGTATGAATGATTCATTGTAATATAAATTGAACTGCACCACATTTGATTTAAAAAACTGATCCGACGCGCAAATTTTCGGTATAACAACTGAGACATTACTCTATTTATTGAACAATTTAGTTTATGCCACATTGACTGATAAACTCCTACAACAAAAAATTCTCAAATTACCCTATTAGTAAAAAACGTACTTTCTTAAATTTAAAAAATTCAACCTTAGCGTTGCGACTACACGCTCCAAAAGTTTATATCCGTTATCAATAACACATTTAAAAAAAAAAAAAAAAAAAAATCCGCATTATATTTTTTCATCTCGGATGCTACCTGAATTTTACCAAAAATAAAAATAATTTCTATGCCTGAAGATGACTGAATGTACAGTTGAGAGTTCTTGCGTATTAAAGAAAGACCTTATACAGCTTATAAAACAAGGTTCATAACATTCATCGAGATTTGTAGGTTAATGCACCTTTAAAATTTTGTTAGCGAAGGGATTTCACGTTTTTATATCATTAACTTTAATAATCTACGTTTTGTATCAATGATTTATTATATATATATATATATATATAGGCAGAAAGGAAAAAGAGACTGAGAGTAAAAGAAATGGAAGAGAGAGAGGCGGTAAGATTCAAGTTATACACCTACCTTAGTCGACGTCACCTACATAACGTTTAGCCTATTTCTTCCCTCCAAAGTAAAGAACACACAAGTTTGTTTTAATGCCAACAAAATTAACAATTAAAGTGGAAAAAAGATCGATTAAGAACTAATACCAAAATAATACGTCAAGAAAATTAAGGAAGGTACGTGTTTTTTTTTTTGTTTTTAAGCAATTCGTGAAAAATTAAATTGCCTAATATTATTAATCTTAGCATTTTCTGTGTTTCCTTTCCGGAGAATTTTATTTTATTCCTCCCACCCATTTTTTTTAAAATTGTGCACAGAGCGAGTTTTTTGTCGTTAGTTTGTTTTGTTTTTATTTATTTTTTTTCAATTTTGTTTCCACGTTTTCTTTTACAAATCGATCAATTCATCAATTTTTGCCTATTTGGTAGAAGGAATAAATTTAGAACGATTTTGAAAATCAAATAAAGTAGAGTGTGGCTAAATACTTGGAGCAAGAAAATAAACACAATTAAATTGTTGGATGCAACGATATTTGTTAGCAAATTATTGGGGGGAGGGTATCGGTTTAATAAAAAAAAGTGCGACAAACGCAAATATTAGAGGAGAGGCTGAATGGCTCTTAAGTGTATGTGGTTGGAGGGTTACTAAACGGACAACCATGATAATGTTTATCAAAATATTGGCTAGTAGATATCCAGTAGCATTTCAGAGAACAAGTACACGGAAAAAAAGTTCAGTTTTATTAAATTATCTGAAATTAGTTATATAGGCATTCGAATAAAATTACTTTTGTTGCATCACTTTTAGTTTGGTTTACGACATATCAACACCTCAATGGGTTATTTAATGACGACAAAATTTTTATTGCTGGTAATATGTTTTTCTTCAAAAATCTATTTCTGGGAATATTTTTCCTTTAAGAAATCTATAGCTGGTCATATTCATTTTCAAAGAATGTATAGCTGTTTGTATTGCTAATACATCTTTTATAATGTTTTGCTGATAATAATTTTTCCTTTAAAAATTATTGCTGGTAATATATTTTTTTTTACAACGAAGTATTTCTGGTATTAAAACGTATTTTTACACAAGTTCGGGTGTCAACTATTTGCCCATAGCTGGGACCCTAACAGGTGCTACCACCCCGGATCAGGGTGGACCTGAGAACATCAGCAATTAAGAGTTGGCTCCATACTCCTCAAAACCTCCTGATCAAACCTCTTGATTTTGGATGTAGTTTATCGTCTTACCCAGGATGCGGACGTAGTTTATCATCATAAGCTGGGCGGCCAGAGATTGAATTTATAAAGTGTGTGCACGCACGCACCAGTGCTTATAACTTTCGCTTTTTGACCATGAAACTAGTTCGAATCTTACCATGTTCAATTTGTCAAGGGTTAGTCAGATCTTGGTGCTATCAACCTGGAGCAGTAACACCAACTTAAAGCACCATTGTGCACTTCACTGCAATTTAATAATAGTAAATGAAGAAATATCTGGGTAATTCAGCGACAGGCCCAACCTCAACATTCTTCCATGGAGTATTTTAGTCGGTTTTCGACATTTGTCCCCCATCTATCAGATCAATTAATGTCGTTGTAGTGTCGCATATTTATTGCTAACTTAATTTATTGCTAACTTCCACGTCAGATTTGTAATCAGGATGGTACATACGTCATTACACTTGGTGCCAAAAAGCCGACATTATGACTCGACCAAAGATATGTTGCTGCAACTTGGATTGCATCTGCAGATTTGTCAACGTTTCATTCATTTCGATCTCGGAATATCACAGTCGCCGATTGGGTTCAGCAACGCTAATTTTCTTCGGGCGAAGTAAGGTACAAGCGAACCAATACCGTATGATTGAAGAACCTCCATACCACTAAAAAGAATAATCACATATATTCCCTGATGTCTGCGGCAATGACCGCGTGAACTGAGCTAATTCTGTACCAGTAAATGCGAGCTATTGAGTGTTTATCGAACTTAATCATTTAATTTGACCAACTGTCATAATTTATTTCGAAGTGTGGTGAATAAAGACTGTCTTCGGATATATTAGGAAGTAACCAGAGAGCAATATTGGGAATGTTTAAAAGAAATCTGACAGAGATAGCATATTTCACGTTATAAACAAGTAAAATTTTAAATTAGTTGTGATGTACATCTCAAAAATATAGACAGATAACTTATGTCTCAAGTTTAAAGCTGTTTAAAATTTATTAAAATGTCAATATTACATAATTTAAGTGAAGTTTTATGTTTCTATAAGAAGAGAAATATAAAACTATATATTTCAATTACCTCGCCAAGACATTTCAAGGGAATTAAAAATTATTTAGTTTCGTATATAATAGGGTAGAAAAATATTTTACATTTATAAGATTTATATCCCAAAACGTTATCTCTCATTAACTAACAAACACTTAATCTGCAACGTAATGTGCATATATTTATTTACGTATAAGATTTATAGAGAGAACAGATCCTACATTCACATCCTAGCAGTAATGTAATCTATTTAGTTTAACGAAAACATGAATCAAATAGCGTTTTCCCCTACAAAAGGTGTGACGAGTTCGATCTCTGCCGGGAAACGCACTTTTCTTTACCAATGTTTAATATTACTATATATACTAATTACACACATACACACACACTTTGGGTCCTCAACAACACATGACACAGTGGATAAAGGCGTTGGTTAGATCCAGTGACAGGACCCAAAGAGTGTGAGTTCAATACCCGGTTAAGGCAGTGGAGAACTTTCATAGGGAAATTAACAGGAGATAACTGATAAAGGACATCCATTAAACATGGCACGTGGAATGAGAACAGTCTACCCCAGTGACCGAAATAAAGGGTTCAGTTCGACATTGCAACCACCTGAAGAAGGCCGGAGCGTACAACTGCCGAAACGTTTTAATAAATATGGCGACAAAGATGAGGACAATAGTTCGAATAATGTAAAAAGGGTACATAATACCTCATCGCAGAAATATAGACCAGAAATATAGACAGATACTTCTAGGTTGATATTCTTAAGGAAGACCACTGGAATTTTGTCTAGGCCAGTAGCTTTTTTTTCGGGTCGAGGCTTTTGATAAATTTAGAGATTTCTATAAATGAAATTAGTATATTACTGATAGTTCTCACGAATACGTGAGAAGTTGAGGTGGGGATGGTCTTTTTGATCTAACGTTAAGTTTGGAGGTATAAATAAGGTGAAGAGCACTGTTGAGGAGGATATTACCTCGGGACCATTTATAATAGTGGGTACAGCCGCTTTGTCTCTGTTCCTCATTTGGCTGATGATCTTGAGTTCATCTGTGTATTTACTTTCATCCTTATAGCTTCTTTATGAGAAGTTCGTTTTATTGTACTTCTTCAAGCAAGCAAAACTAGTTTGTGATTTTTTTTTTTAAATGTCATAGAGTAGTGGCTTTTCCGCCTTTTGGTTTGCATATTTTCTTGCTTGCATTTGCAGAGACATCTTTAGAAATCTTTTCTTCCTGTCAAATCCTACTTTCTAGATCCTTACCATTTGTATTTCTTTTTGTGGCTACTGTGAAAATTATTTTTTTTTTGTTTATGATAAATGTTGACAGTTTCTTTTTTGATTCTAACATGAAAAGAAGTTAAGAGAACGAAGTCACTTAGCAGTTTCAGTGTATAGGTATATCTCACCCTACGTCGTTAATCGATTCCAGAGGTCACGACTTCGATCGAAAATGACTTGAGTCGAAATAACCACACTATAAACCGCAAATAAGCACTCCTCGTTGTCTATTACAGTATTCTGAATAAAATAAATCAAAACCAATTTTTAAATTCACGAAAACTCGAGTAAAACGAGTTTTATTTTTCCATATAATATTTAACAAAAACCGACGTATCTTCGGAAATGACTTAACTCGAAACGATTTAAGCGGAGATATCACTTTATCGGGTTTTTCTTTGTTATATTTCTTATTACACATGCAAATTCTTATATAGCTGATTTAAAACTACATAGAATTAACTAGCTTATTGCAATGAAAGGGTGTTGCATTCTTAAGGAGGATTCTTTGCCTTGAACGTCCATTGGGGTTTAATCCAGACCCCAAGTGGAACTCGTATATACGTTCCATTGTTAAACATTTAAAAAAATTGTCGGTTTCCTGTAAGAACCGAACTTCTGTCGTGTTTTACCTCTACAAGAGCCAGATCAGGCAGAAAATGAAGTACTGCTGCCATATCTGGGATGGAGCTATACAGTCTTCCCATTACAGCCTCGATAGAGTTCAAAAGGCTTCTACGTAGCCTTGTAGTTTTCCGCGCTACAACTCCTTTCTTACAGTCGAAATTTTGTAAGATTTTCGCAATTCTGTTATTCCCATGGAAATCTTTTAGGAAAGCTACATTCTTTAGTTCCAGCAGTTCTAACGTTGACAGCTAGAATTCGCCATGCCATGTATATTGATGAGAACCACACTCATCCCCTTTGTATGTCACTAGTGAGAAAGACATTCCAATCGAGCAGTTTTTCTCTTCATGAACCCTTGCTTTGGAATCGACTCCCAAGAGGATGCTTCCTCGAACACTACAATCTTAATCTGTTAAAGTTTGGGGTTAACCGTTATCTTTCCTACATATCCTCAAACTGCGTCACCTCTCACTTTTACCGCTCACATAAACACCTTTAACCCTCTACCTTGTGTGGCTCTTGGATCTTGTATAGCGGTGGGCAATAAAAAATGGAATCATCCTCGTGTTATAATATACAATCTCACAAATTATTCTAAACATTTCTAAAAAGAAAAAAAAATAAAAGCTGAAAATTTCAGGGCATCTAAGTATCTTCTAAAAGCCGGGAATGTGCGGGTAGTTGGAACAAATCTCGGGCGGCGATGATTACGTCTGCTTTCGATAAAATACTCTTTGGAAAAATATGTTGTTTCTTCTCTTCCGTCTGAAATGGGTTAAATATCAGGCCTTTCTTGACTCGAGAGTGGCAACCAGGTTAGAAGGAAAACGGAATTCAAAAAACAGTTTGGAGATATTTGGACTCCGCCAGGCCATCTTGCCCCAGTCAGACCCTGCTGCTATAGCTGCAGAACACGTGGTGCCCCTACTACGAAAATCGGTTACTGGTGACGTGATGATATTCTAAAACCTTCCTAAATTCTGCGAGTAGAGCATGAATAAATAAATAAAACGTGTTTAGAAATGTTTCTTTATTATTTTACCTACACAGGTAAAATAGCTTTTATTGGCATTATTATATATATATATATATATATATATATATATATATAGCGATGTACATATTCAGTATTTTCTATTCTCAGTGTTGCTTGGCACAAGAACAAGCATCACCACGAGATCTCGGCCAAGGCGCCTGCATATATCTTCCCTAGAGGATAGAATCCAGGTAGAACTCAATGTCCAAGACAGTAAGAATTTAATATAAAATGTTCAAATTCCATGGTTATAATTTATTTCATTGGAATCGTAATTACGATCAAATTCATCAGATCTACAAATTCAAAAAGAAATCGGAAAATACAACTCCGAGTATAATAAAAAAAACAAAAAAACAAACTATATATATATATATATATATAGCTCAATTTTGTTTTTTTTTCATGGCGGATGATTACTGTTCATGATACAAAAAAAAATGATTTCTAGTTACAACTTATGCTAGGTGATTAAAAAGAAATGTAATGCGTAAAATCTATAACGTCCATATATCTCACGTTTCCATAGCAACAAACGTTCACATACATACTCGCGCGCATTTCGGTATTTTTCAGCTAGCTGCGACGCGGGGTATTGACAATGGGAATGTCGGAAATTAGAAAGGAGAGGAGTGGTTTTATGGATAATCTGAAAAACAGGATCTCTTTCAGATTGGAATGACAAATACTAAAGCGATGTCAACTTACCAAAACACAGCGGAACATAACGATTGGTACGGGAAATTTTGGCATACAAACACTTACCTGAAATAGAAAAGAAATTATTAGTTAAATAGATATAGTAGGATAAACTACAAGCATTTTGATAACAACAAAAATGTTTAGACAGAGTTCAGCTCAAATGACAGAAATTTCATAAAACTCAATATTTCAGCTCAAGATGAATTCATCGTAACATCTTAAAACAGTTAGCAATGCATTGAATATTGTTATTACATCTGTTCTGGTGCTGCTATAAATCTAGTGGTTCTTGAATAAATCTAAAGAAAAATCAGCAACGTTATTGATCCTGACGTGGCATCTCGGTTTTAGTCATTTCCCCACCGTCGTAACGTATCTTACCTGTAACTTTTTTTATTTATTTTTTTTTCATTTTAGAAATATTTTCATGGTAACTGTACTGATTGGCGTACTATACAAGAAAGTTTATTTCCACTTTGCATTTTCCTCCATAATAGACATTATATATTATGGATATAATAATGACCATACTAGGTGGGGAATACAAACTGGAAATATCTAATATAATACACGAACGGAACAGAATCGCTAAAAGAAAATGAATGATTTGTTCCCAAAGAGATCTTTATACATCCAAGTCATACACAAAATTATATACACATATTTTAACTAGTCTCACGCAAAAACTATAGCCCATGCATACAGCAACAGGCAGTGAGGAAATGATGAAGAGACATAGGGTCTTATAATTCCCAACACGTATTAGAGATGCCCAAGGATTCTTTTGTTTCTAAACAAGTCATTTTTTCCAACGGGGAAAAAAAAAAAAAGAACATGGAGGCTATATTTATATTTCCCACCCGGAATGCGAACGGGACTGATTTATCTTCTCATCCCTCTTTTATAACCATTTGTCTTATGTGCACAAGGATTTTGGACATCAAAACACACACACGACACAGCAGTCTAAGTTAGAGAAATGCTTTATTTTACTAACAAAGACATTAAAAATATGCTTACTCATCAGTGTATTAATTTTTAAATGCATTATCGCCAAATTTGTTTTGACATTTCCGTGTCTATCCATCGGGACTTACTGTGTATTGGTCTAATTAAGCGTTTCATCACGTGTCACATTAAACTTCAGACTTCAATAAAAAGAAAAACTTTTTTTTATAGCGATCAAAGAGATGACAACAGAGAGTAATAATAGCTGCTTTAAATATGTGGTCAGCGTAAGTTTTTTTCAATTCAATTTTCTTCTTCGAAAGATAATCTGAAGAGGAAGATGTTACAATGCTTACATATAAATTCGCTTCCTGAACACGAGACCCTTGATCATGATCGATTTGTCGGCGAATGAGATTTTCAGATAATATCAACCTGGGGAGGTTATATTATCGCACGGCAGCTTTGGAAATTGCCTGAAACCATTCTACAGGTTAACCTCCACCTTATGAGCGAGATTGGGTAAACGACGAGCGATTCGAAAGCCATCGTTGGTCGCAGCAATTTGAACGTTCTGGCATTGCTATATATATATATATGAAATAACACCAGATTATGCGATTTCTCGCAGAAGAGAGAAATATTATCCACTCAGAATAGCTGCAGTATAAAAAAAAAAAGACAGGTTGACTGTGTGTTGAGAAAGTAAAGGGTTTGAATAAACGCAGAGGAAGACAAATATACTCCGAAACGAGGAGTAACCGACCATTAGATATATTAGAGAGAGAGTGAGAGTGAGAGTGAGAGTGAGAGAGAGAGAGAGAGAGAGAGAGAGAGAGAGAGAGAGAGAGAGAGAGAGAGAGAGAGAGAGAGAGAGAGAGAGAGTGAGAGAGAGAGAGAGAGTGTGAGAGAGAGAGAGAGAGTGAGAGAGAGAGAGAGGTGAGAGAGAGAGAGAGAGGAGGAGAGAGAGAGGGTGGTGAGAGAGAGTGAGGGAGGAGAGAGAGAGTGTGAGAGAGAGAGAGAGAGAGAGGAGGAGAGAGAGAGAGAGAGAGAGAGAGAGAGAGAGGGGAGAGAGGAGAGGAGAGAGGGAGAGAGAGGGGAGAGAGAGTGAGGAGAGAGAGTGTGAGAGAGAGTGAGAGTGAGAGAGGGAGGAGAGAGGAGAGAGAGGGAGGAGAGAGAGAGAGAGAGAGGAGAGAGGAGAGAGAGGAGTGAGGGGAGAGAGAGAGGAGAGAGAGGAGGAGAGAGAGAGTGTGAGTGAGAGAGAGTGTGAGTGAGAGAGAGTGTGAGTGAGAGAGAGTGTGGAGGAGAGAGGTGAGGAGAGAGTGTGAGTGAGAGAGAGTGTGAGTGAGAGAATTTTTTTTCTATTTTGTTTACAAAAAGAATTAGTGAAAATTCCTGGGACGCAGTTTTCAAAGAAAACTGACAATAATCGTCCAACTAATTTAATTATTTATTAGATTAGCAAAGAAGCCAATTGAAGAATTGAACTGAAATTCCTATGAATTCATTTATTTTATTTCTTTAGATAATTTAAACGATTTCCTAAAATGAGCCGATTAAACAATCTCACAATGGAAGTTACAGATATAGCATCTTTTAATAATGTTATTTTAATCTATTTAGTGAATGTATTTTGTTTGTTAAAATACAAAAACATTTTACCTTTTGCAAAAGCTAAGTAAAAAATTCCAATTTCTCAGTGACTATACATGACTTGTTCAGAAATGTGAGAGCATTTTATATTGTTTTGAGACAAATGTAATTTACCCTTTTGGGGGACTAAATGTGTTGAAAGATATATAATTACTGACCATACGCGCCACTTGAGATTAAATGTTACAGGAGACTATCATACGACGCTGTTCAATGCAGAAGGGAGTAAATTGATATGGATAAATCTAGACAAACCAAAAAAAAAAAATTGAGCTCCATGGAAGGAAGGTAATGTGCGTGTGGTGGAATCGTCTGAGTTTTCTTTTTTTAGAATTCTTAAAACGCAATTAGTATTTACTAAATGCACATTTACAAGTCCAACATCTGCAACGTGTCCATAAAGATTTTTTATCGAAACGAAACTTGCGCTCGTCAATAGCAAAGAAATGTTCACAGTCATGACAATGCAAGAGCGCATACAAGAATAACAGAAAAAATATTTGGATCTCAGTTGGTCTGTTCAATGTTACTTGTAATGTTCATCGGACCTTGCACAAAACAGTTCTTAACTTTTTCGAACGTTTGTTGTTGCTCCCGCGTTCTGCCCATTGCATTCAAAGCTTCCTTCTGTAGAACCACATACCTATTGCTTCAAATTTTTTTTTTTGTAAAAAAAAAAAAAAAAAAGAAAACAGTCAGAGAGTGTGTGCGGGGAAAAAAAAAAAAAAAAGTGTGTGGGACAGAGAGACAGTCAGAGAGTGTGCGGGACAGAGAGACAGTCAGAGAGTGTGCGGGACAGAGAGACAGTCAGAGAGTGTGCGGGACAGAGAGACAGTCAGAGAGTGTGCGGGACAGAGAGACAGTCAGAGAGTGCGGGACAGAGAGACAGTCAGAGAGTGTGGGGACAGAGAGACAGTCAGAGAGTGTGGGGACAGAGAGACAGTCAGAGAGTGTGTGGGACAGAGAGACAGACAGTGCGGGGACAGAGAGACAGTCAGAGAGTGTGTGGGACAGAGAGACAGTCAGAGAGTGTGGGACAGAGAGACAGTCAGAGAGTGTGGGACAGAGAGACAGTCAGAGAGTGTGCGGGACAGAGAGACAGTCAGAGAGTGTGCGGGACAGAGAGAGTCAGAGAGTGTGCAGGGACAGAGAGACAGTCAGAGAGTGTGGGGACAGAGACAGTCAGAGAGTGTGGGACAGAGAGAGACAGTGCGGGACAGAGAGACAGTCAGAGAGTGTGCGGGACAGAGAGAGAGTGTGCGGGACAGAGAGACAGTGATATCCGCCTTAGGTATTTTTTCTGAATGACAGAATGAAGATATGAAATGTACCAATGAAGTCAAGTAGAGAAGAAAATAAGTTAAAAAAAGAAATTTATGGCCAAAAGACGAGAATGTTTTAGTGAAAGTCGGGTGGAAAGATGTGTTTAACCTTGTATTGAAACTAGTCAAAGAAAAGGCAAACAGATTTCCAAATCTGGGAAAAAGCAACTGGAAATCACTTTACTGTCTGTCCCAAGAATCCATGTCAATTCACAGAAAATAAGAAAAAATCATTAGTCTTGAAAAGGACGTGCTAATAAAAATAATTTTTATTCATTTGTAATGTAAGACGAAACATTTACATTAAGTTTGTGTTTTCTCTTCATTTTATTGTGACCATTTTAAGAATACGTTTTAAATAGCACACTATTGACCACAATTTAAATAAGTTGCATTAAACAGTTGTAATTTTTCGAAGAAATTTAACATTGCATCTCATATGTTAAGAGATCATCTTGCATGGAGGATCCCTTAACCTTTTGGGCAACGATGATTAGCCCAGGATATTTATCCTTAGTTTAAAGCCAAATTTTAAAATCGCTTACGTTACGGTAATGATAATATTAACAGTTCTATTTACCTGAAAAATTGTTTTAAGAGAAATATTTAAATTTCAAACAAAAGTAGAAAACTGCTCAGTGAATGAATTCGGAACCTTCCTTTACAAGGAGTTTCTCAAGTACTGTAGCGGTTTTCACCCTTTCCAATATGGATGGCAGGTTTTTCCATAACCTTATCTTTGAAGTAAGGTGGAATACCAACACCTTTATGTCATTTTTTTTTTATTCGAGTTACATATGATATTCATTCTATTCGCTGATGCTGTTGAAAATCCTCAAGAAATGTGGCTTCTGTAGCGCCAATCCACAAGGATCGAAGGAAGAAGATTCACATTCATGCTTTATTTGCTCGAAGCCATTTTAAAAACATTATGGCTTCAATATATCCGATTTGCTAACATCAGTTTTGTGCTTTCCAATCATTTAATTACTTTTCTATTCTTTCTTTTAATTTTTAGCAGGATACCGCATGGACTCGAACTCATGCAAAGAAAAACTGAATAGTTTAAACGTCGAAAATATTTTACAAGTTATTAAATATACAACCGATCTTCCAGCAGTCAACCCATTATCTTAATTACCATAAACGCTGTTAATAATAATACTTCTATTATAACCAGTAACAATACAACAGTTGCTCTGCTTGTTCTGCTATTTCAATATCACAATCATTATTATGAGAAACACTGCTATATACTATAGTCACCACTCCTAGCAAAATCGTTAGGAGTACAATCACTACTCCACTCTAACCTCTCCAATAATAATAATAGTAATAATAATAATAATAATAATAATAATGATGATGATGAATAGAGTAATGAGTTGATCGTGATGATATGATGAGGGCGAAACAAAATTAATGAAGGAGTGAGTGATTGAATAAAGTCGATGTCGTTGACGAGTGCTTGAAATAGTATAATCGATTTTACAGCATTCCTTTTGAGTTCGATTTAGGCTAATCTTAATTAGAGACTGAGGAAAAAAAAAAAAAAAAAAGGAAAACTACTTTTAAAGACCGACAAAGAAATATTCAGATTAACACCTGAAGAGAAAAGAGAGAGAGAGAGAGAGAGAGGCAGAGAGAGAGAGAGAAAGAGAGAGAGGCAGAGAAAAGAGAGAGAAAGAGAGAGAGAGAGAGAGAGGCAGAGAGAGAGAGAGGAGAGAGAGAGAGAGAGAGAGAGAGAGAGAGAGAGAGAAAGAGAGAGAGAAAGAGAGAGAGAGAAAGAGAGAGAGAAAAGAGAGAGAGAGGAAAGAGAGAGAGAGAGAGAGAGAGAGCAGAGAAAGAGAGAAAGAGAGAGAAAGAGAGAGAGAAAGAGAGAGAGAAAGAGAGAGAAAGAGAGAGAAGAGAGAGAGAGAGAGAGAGAGAAAGAGAGAGAGAAAGAGAGAGGCAGAGAGAGAGGCAGAGAAAGAGAGAGAGAGGCAGAGAAAGAGAGAGAGAGGCAGAGAAAGAGAGAGAGAGGCAGAGAAAGAGAGAGAGAGAGGCAGAGAGAGAGAGGCAGAGAAAGAGAGAGAGAGGCAGAGAAAGAGAGAGAGGCAGAGAAAGAGACTAGCGTTCACATATGCAGTTGATTATTCGTTAAGGCCACCCATATATGGCTATGAGGGTAATTGAGAAGCAATGGACGTCCAATCTGCCAGCACGAAAAACAAAACTCAGGACCGTTAATGTCAAGTGCAGAAAACGCGAATATTAAAAGTAATAAATAAAATAAGAAATAGAATTTTTTTATTCTATTTCTTCTTATTTTATTTATTACGAAAAGAAAAGGTTTTAAATTCAGGGCAAGACAGAAAAAAATGCTCACAAATTATTTTCAACGTGAAAGAATACATGTTTCTTAAATTTATATTAGTACGGCACAACCAGCAAGTGAGATCAGAAAATAAAGAAGAGTGTGATGCGCCAGCTAGAAAGGGGTGAGTTTAATCAAACATAGATTGGGCCCGATACAAAGCTAAATGCGAAGACGAGAACGAGAGAGCGAGAAAGAAAGAGAGCGAGAAAGAAAGAGAGAGAGAGAGAGAGAAGAAAGAGAGAGAGAGAGAAAGAAAGAGAGAGAGAAAGAGAAAGAGAGAGAGAGAAAGAAGAGAGAGAGAGAAAGAGAGAGAGAGAGAAAGAAAGAGAGAGAGAAAGAAAAAGAGAGAGAAAGAAAGAGAGAGAAAAAAAAAGAGAGAGAGAAAAGAAAAAGAGAGAGAGAAAGAGAAAGAAAGAGAGAGAAGAGAGAGAGAGAGAGAGAGAGAGAGAGAGAAAGAAAGAGAGAGAGAGAGAAAGAAGAGAGAGAGAGAAAGAAAGAGAGAGAGAGAGTACCCGTGTATGCATGAAGAAATGAGGTTTGACCGAAACCAATAAAATATATTTGAATAACCGATTGCGCGGCCTTGATGTAAATTGCCGGTTACAAGAGACGTCTGTGCATGCGTGAACTCGCTGTCGCCGAGTTCCTCCGTAGACTGTGCCACACCCTTAAGTTCATATGCTTTTTGACAGTTACATTCACAATGATCGAGAAATTACATTCCGTATGTCTTGAGCAGATATTTTTAAAAAAACAAAAACAAAACATTTCTCTTTGGTGTTTCAGCCACTTATCAACCCATACTTTAAAGTGTAGCTTTGGCTCCTTGCGAAATTCCCGTTGAAACATTGTACACTTAAGATTCTGATGAAACATTTGATAACAATCCTAAAAGACCTAGTTTGGAAAATGTTTAATTTATCACGCAGAGTACCCAGACGAAAATTAAATAAACCGATTAAAACTGCAAACCAAATTTAACACCTTGTGCATCCCAAATTTTGTCAGCTCATTTCTATAGGTGTCACTGGTACCATATAACTCAAAACTACCTTCCACTTGATTGTGTTATCGGTGATTCAGTTGTTTTCCAACCAAGTTTTTCTGGAGAGGAGGGTAGCAAGAAACCCGTCAAAAGGGTGGATGGACCTTCTTGTACGGTGAAGAGCCGTCTAGCATAGTTGGGTAGATTGCGTTCCATTGCTATGTATGCATCGAGTATGGTGATGATACTACACGGTGAGGAGGAGGGTTTCATCGGCTAAAATCGTCGGACGGGGCCGTTGACTTCTGACGGAATGAAGGCGAACCTTCAAAATGGATTCTATTGGCCGTTGTTTAACCTGGAAAGGGATGATCGCTCCCAGCTTTACCTGACGCAGATACGCTATGCATGAATCAATAGATTTCAAGCCACATATGTCGAAGGAAATGATCAAGTGCACAGCGATATGATCAGTCATGGGCTTGACGATGATGAAGTATTCGCAGAGGTATTTTAAAGGCTAGGATGTTTGGCATGAAACAAAACTGTCAACGGCTTGCAAAACTGACAAAATTCGAATGGTTAATATTAATCTCCAGCCGGATTAACATTTTCCAATGAGACGAAGTGATAAGATCATATTGAATCAATTGCTAGGACTTCTAGGATTCACTGTGTCGTACTAAATCTTCCTCGCCAGAATCCATCTTGCACATTTATAAATCTACCATTAAATCGCAAATTGATAGTTGTATTGAACGGCCATTCTAGATACTTTTTTTCATTAATGTGGGTGTCCTTCAAATTTTTATTCTTGGACCAACGTTGTTCCTAATTTTTATCAACGACCTTCCCATGTCATCAGTTCTCAACTCTGTATCTATGCTGATGACAAGTATTTACTTCTGTTTTGACAAGTTTGGTTGGTTCAATGAGGTCAAATTGGCGGCTAATCTCGACTATTGCCTTCAGTTTTAATTTTAACGCCTACAAAACGAATCTGCTCTCCTTTAGGCGTCTAAGAGATTCGTTTTTTTCGCCGCCCAACTGCCTATGGCCGAGGTTAATCTCGGAACAATTGATTACCCCCTTCTCTGTTAAAACTTTTCTACCGACAGGATGTGGAACGATTATATTGAATCAACTGCTAGGTCTGCTATGTATGTAGAATATCTTGACAACTCTAAACGAAGAATCTGCAATGTTATCGGTACTGACCTGGCATCTTGGTTTCAGTTAATTTCTCACCACCGTAACGTAACTTCCCTAAATCTTTTCTATAAATAATTTCATGGTAATTGTTCTGAAGCGTTTTCCTCTTCGGTACGTCGGTGTCATTATTTCACTGTCGGGATTATTAGATGTAAACCGCAAGTTCTATGCTAATAATTTCTTATTTCGCACTTCATGTTATCCTGTCAATTACGATATTAAAAAAAGTTTAATAAAATATCAATAGTCATTTTCTGTCTCCCTGAATCTTTGTCATTTATAGTCCTCTATCTCACCCACCTCAATAAAGTTTACTCAGTTTATTTCTCTCAAGATTTACTTGACCAGCATCCACTGAGTCAGGTTGTGACAAGGTCGAATTTTTAACGTGGGGACCCGAGTGTTTTCACTCGGGCCGCTAATCTAAGCTTGTCTAGGCTGGTCATTACGTAACAGATGCCAGGCAAAAGTTGCTGAGGCCCCCCCTCAGCAACTTTTGATAAGGCCTCCAGCACAGAACAGATACTACAACCGCAAGATCTACTCCGGCGGGAAGAAACCCAACTCCGCCAATTCCTCCGGAAGAATACGGGAGGAAAGCCTCCGGTTTATTTTGCTCTCATTAACCTCTTACGTCGTAGAGGTTTTATCGCCTTGCTTGAGGTGAAATGTTTTAAATAATAAGGAACTCTATACAGCTATGCTACGAGCTGTATTGCTCACACGCTAGAATTGTTTCACATAGCATAAAACAGTGAGTGTGTGCAAAGTTAGTGGATGGAAAATGTGAGAGTCTGAAAGAAAACGAATCGACCAACCAAACGAGTATTGTTAGCAGTAACAAGTAACTTCAAACAAAATCAACTCAGTTGTATTATTAATTCAATGAATCCGTTTGATTTCAGACTCGTAATGGTTTTCTGGCTTCAGAAGAGAGATGGGGCTATGGGTAAGAGCGGGAAAATAGTGCAGCCAAATGCCTTTGTGCATAAACATGACCGGAGAATAGGGTGCACCTTAGAAAAAGTACAAAAATAATGAATTTTACATCAACCTTTATATATATATATATATATATATATATATATATATATATATACACATACAACACTTTATATATCAAGAACAATTTTAGGAAATTCTATAACAAAGTGAGAAAATTGTTTTTTGCATGTGTTATATATATATATATATATATATATATATATATATATATATATATATATATATATATATATATATATATATATTAGTAGGAATAATCTTATAAGAAATTATACTCGTCCGAAAACCTTCGGTGTCTTGATTTGCGAATAATGAAACCAATACCAAAGTGGGGAAAAAAATGTATAAAAGAAAAAAAAAAACATGTACGTCAGCCGAAAATAATCGTCTAGCATCCAAGTCCAAAGAAAAAAAACCCGATACGAGTAAGCAAAATAACTAAATAAAGTGCTCAATACCCTAAGTAGAGATATATATATATATATATATATATATATATATATATATTTCAGTTTTAAAAAGTTAATTTATGTCCGCTTGGGCAACTAATAAACAATGATTTCATATCTTAGAGCTGGCCCTTCGAGTCTAGCGTAATTCTCGACACGTAGCAGAAAATAGTCACGTTGACTTGTACCAACCCCCATGATGTAACGTAACGATTATCAACCTCGTCTCGTAAACCAATCTGCTAGCGAGTTCGATTCTCGCCAGGTGTCTGAGTATGGTGGACTTATCAATTTAAAACTAAGCTTAGCATATAATACATTTGCACACATCCACAAATGACGCTCAAAAGGCAATACATGCTATTTTACTGGTGCACGCCGATAGATGTTAACGGTATAACATTAATTGAAGCTCTACCAACAGTCCATTATTTTTTACTAGATGACTGACAGTTTGGCAAAATGGCGTCTGATATGAAAGTGTTTTAAAAAAAAAAACAACAAAAAACAAACGTTATCAAATTTCGCTATGTGGATTAATTACACCCATCGAAAGTCAATGTTTGCCGGAATTTTATGAATAATAGAGGGCGTGGGCACTGTTAAGCGGTGACTAATGCGTTACGGCAGAAACTACAACCAAGTCCTGGTCGTCTTTAACGAAAGGAGACTAGGAACACTTATGCTTCATCGGCGAAAGGTCGTATCTAGTGGAGAGGGGAGGTTAATGTGAGAAAAAGCGTTTCGTCGCTGAACACTTTCTTTATACAACGGTGGTGGTGATGGGTTTTCAAGGAGGGGGAAAAAGAAGCTTTACTCTCGGAGTCTCCCTCCTTATTGTGTGTATTTAACAGGAATAACAGAGGCCAGGGTTACAATCCATTTTTGTAAAGAAGCTAAAAGAACTTAAGTTTTCACATTAACCTTGCATCTCATATGTGGAAGCCAAAAAGAGAATCCTAACGTATATTGTGGCACCATGCATCCTGACGATTTGAAAGAAATATTCATAGATATATGATTTGTTTTTTACGGTTTATCAACCATTTAATAATTATTTAAGGCCGAAAAATATTTTAGGTTTTAAGAATAATTCTTTCTTTACATTCAAGCGAATTGGGAGAAAGAAAGAGAAAACGAAGAAGAAAGAAAAAATAATACGAAAACGGGTCATAGGCGAGCACACACACACACGGCTAGAATTGATAGGTAGCAGTTGTCGAAAATATCTAGGTCACCTACGAACAAGCATTTGACCGATTTCCGCGTGTCCACGAAAAATGGAATTTTGTTATCAATTGGAAGTGTATCTAAGGATATGAAGACAAACCATTAATACGAAAACACAGACCACCGGCCAAAGGAAAAAAAAAAAAAAGCTCGAACGAAATTTTTTTATTTCGATAATGGAATTGTGTTGTCAAGAAATGTTCGCCAAAGAAAAGTCCACTTGAAAACGTTAATTTTTTGACAAAACACAGGTGTGGCTACAGAACCGTAGTTAGACATGAAAAATTAAAATCCCACACAGGCATTCTCACCGACCGGATTCTCTACGGCAATAAAATTTTGTTATCAGACACATGAACCGAAGGAAAATGAATGGAATAAGAAATGTTTTTATTTCCTCTTTAGAGACGACAGTCTGACTGGAAATTGAGGAAATTCTTTTCTGAGGCCATGTCGGAAAATCAACCGACCTGATTAATTACCGATAAACTGCTTGACAAACGCCACGTGTAAAAACAAAAGTTGTCATATTGTTCTGTTGGTGGCCAGACCCATGATAACGGTGATTTGAAAGAAAGAAAAAAAAAAAAAAAAGAAAAAAAAGAAAGGAGAGATCATGAATTTTTCTTCGTTAAGCAAGATATTTTTTTTTTTTTCTCCGAAACAAAGCCACGGATTATTCACGCCCGACTAAGGGAACGAGGGAAGATACCCGACCAGGACCTCATTGGCGGTCACGTGACGCACGAAGAAAATCGGTCGACGCCTCTATCAGAAGTGTAAGTGTGAGGAGCCGATACGAAGAAGTGGGGAAGTTAGTGCACGCCCCTCAGAAGCACAGTGAGAGAGTGGGAGGAGAAAGGAGTTACCAAAAATGGAAAAAGTGGAAAATCCCTAACCAGAAATAAGAAGGGTAGATACGTATTTAGAATTATCGAAGAATCCCCGAGGCCAAACAGACCCACCCCAGTTTTGACGGCGTCAATAAAAACGAAGCCCCACCAGACAGAAATCAGTGCAGCCGCGGACGGCAAGCGGAGTGCAGCCGCGAACCCTGGCGAGAAGTTTTGAGCTCTGGACGACAAATAGATGAGCGCCCAGTGTTGAAACCGCGTCAAGATAGCTGACCAAGATTCACGCACACTTTTGGACTCTTCTTCAACCAAGAACAAGTAGTTTGAAGAGCGACTTAGAATCAGACCACAGAAATAAGTTTTTCGACTTTCGTCCAAAGACACACCGAAACACAAATTTCTTAGAGAGCAGACAACTTGAAGCCTTAAAGTTTGCCTAGCGAAAGCGTCGTGCCACAATCCACAGAACGTGTCGGGAAGTAGACATAGTCCTATGTACCGAACAAAGACATAAAAGTTTGTTACCTTTTTCTTTGATACTTTGGACTTTGTGAGTTTTCATTTTATTTTATCCATAATTGTGTGTTATCACCCCCGTTGAACTCAGCTTGCATTACGGCCCCAACCCCTGTTTGATCTCGTCTGTCTAAGATCAATTCACAACGTGGGTAGACAGACTGTGGATCAGTGCAGTTACCCTGGAAACCAGGCGTTGGAAGCAGGTTGGGAACGGCGAGGCTGGTATCAATCTAACCAGATTCCTACCCGAATCACCAAAGGGTTAGAACGTCACGTTTGGAGCAGCGAGGAGCAAACAGCTGACGCCGCGGCGAAGACGTCACAATTGGTGCTGTTTGGGGACGTCACATCTGACGCCCTGACCGGGACATGAGAGCCTGGGGCAGCCACGTGACGTCACATCTAGCGCCGTGGTGGATCAGGATAGAACGACACAGTCGGCGCTGCGACCGGGGGACGACGTCACAATATCAAGGCGCCCAAAATAACTGAAGTTAAGCAACGTCGAATCTGGTCGGTATCTAGATGAGTGACCACTTGGGAATATCAAGTGGTGTAAGCTTGGATGTGTTTTTTCTTCTTTAGCCAGCGTGCTAGGGGACTTTCTTGCAGGTCTAATTTTAGACATTATCTTATTTTTATTATTTAAAAAGGCATTCTGGTCTTGGAAAACAGCAATCACCGGTTACTCTTGCTGGTACTTCTGCAATATTTTGATGTGTGTGTGTGTGTATATATATATATATATAAACTTTCCATTCAGAAGATTATATATATATATATATATATGCATGTACGGTGTAGATTTGATTTTCCTATGTAGGTCCTTCATCCCCCCCCGACCTACCAAAACAGATTAACGGATATTGATTTAAAAGAAAGTAATTAAATCATTAACAAAAACTGAGTTAATCAGAATAATTTGACCCCCATTTAAAACTAAATAAGCCGAATAAACAATTTATGAAGGGGTGGTCAGCTCTGAAGTATTTATTTAAATATTAACAAAAAAAAAAAATATTTGTATTTCAAAGTATGAATGTAAACACAAAACAGTAGATTCTGGGCGCCCCGAAACAGGCTTTTATTAATTCGTGACAAAAATTCATAACCAACGGCGGTTGTTGCCTTTGTGCTTCCGGCATCTGCTGTTTACGTGGAAAGAAATAGGAGCCATTACATTTGGAGTGACCCTTATGCGTTTAACAGAGACGCTTATCAGAGCAAGATAGGTCATATATAAAAATAAAATCTAATGAATTATTTTGTCTGTGCTAAAAAACTAGTCTTGTGCCAGCCTGAACCGAGTTTGTGTCCCATTAAGATTCTGTTTCTATTAACACTTATTACCAGATATTTTCCAATGTACAAGCAGTGTTATTCAGAATTCTTTCTAATCCCTATTGCACATATAGAGAAAGACTTTATTCATAGCTTTAGAATGTTTTAAAACTTTTTTTTTTTTTTTTTTAAAAAAAAGGGAGTAGTTACCGACACGGTAATCAACGCCTCATGTGTCTTGAAACGGATACATGCATCTCGACGCTATCAGAGCTTTTGAAGTTGAGTCAAAATGAGTTCCTGTATTGTTTTTACATTGACGAGAGGGGCAAGAAAGAAAAAGCTATCACATGATGCCGTCGGATCAAAGAAAGATTGATCCGTTTGGCGGGAAGTTAAAAAAAAGAAGGGCTCCATATCATTTTATTATACAAGTCTGCTTCATAAAAAAAAAATTAGAGAGAGCAAGTCTTCAATAATACAAAGGATTGGCCGTAAATGAAGTGAACGCACGCAGACGCACACATATATGTACGTATTGCAGTTCATACAAAGCATACATATATGAACAGTGTGGTACTGGGCGCAGATATACGCAACAGGACGCTGATTTTCGGTTTTTGAATTATGGAGCTAATTTTGTCCCCAAGTGGTGGGTCGGGAGGTTGGTGTATGTTTGCGTACGTATGAGCGTCATCTCGAGGAAGGCACAGAGGAGAATTTTTTTCCTCCCACTATCGCCAAACAACGAAAATACATAACCATAAATAGATTCAAAATTAATCAGTCTGTCTGATGATCGCAAAGGAAGTGAAAACCAGGGTCACAAACTCACATCAACACACACATTATATATATATATATATATATATATATATATATAGTGTGCGTCTGCGCACCAGGGGACTACTGTCCAATTTTATTGTGTATTGCACAGTGACAAGTATAAATATTAAATACATGACAAACAGAAAATTCAATTTACTTTAGGCCTTGTTTAAAGATTGGTAAAAACAGGATTGTCTATTGCCTATCTTCCTAGTTCTGCATCGAAATATCAGCATATATTAGCACGTCCTTCATCTGGATTTGGTCATCGAACAATAGCAACAAACCCTGTGTATATATGCATTTATACAAGTCATGTTCCAGAGTTTTGATCACATTTAGAGTGAAGTGTGTTCACACTGTTATATTTGGTTGCCATTATTTTTGTTTACGAGGCAAAACACGAAATGGGAGGGGTGGTTCTGTTTGGTCGCTGTTGAAAAATGCGTAGCCAAGTGTGCTGAGTATGTAGACAAAATAGTGTTTTGCAACTTAAAACCAACGCTGTTATTGTGCTTAATGGATCCGTTATCGTTTCCATGGAAATACAGTGCTTCGAAATGTTCCTCGAATATATATATATATATATATATATATATATATATATATATATATAAATAAAATTTTGAAAAACAAGTATGTCGTCAGACGTTTTCGGTTTTAATAATTGAATTTGTATTTTAAAATTTTAAAATACAAATGGAATTCAAAACGAAAATGGAACAGATATTTTAATCATGTTTTTCAAAAACAATTCTGTCGGATTTTATCCATTTAATTTTGCTTATTTATATATAAATAAATTAATGTGGATCAGAATTCGATGGAATAACATGTAAAACAATAAGAACTAATATTTTGTCGATGAACCGATGAAATCAGAAACAAGAACAAACTCTACATCAGCGAGAGAAAACGTGATTCTCGTTAAGTGGCCGAATGATTGAATTTCCTTCATTACAGAAGTTAGATTTTAATTCATTGTAAGTTTTAATGTATTTCGCATGTCTTTAGTACTAATTTAGTAGAAACGTATGATGGACTAAATTCTCCAATTTTATATTAATCTTAGGAAATTCGTAGTTAAGTTATTTGTTTTTTATGATTTATCAAAACATAGTTGGTTATTTAAATCCAAAACTTATTTTGGTTTGGTTTGGTTTACGGCATATCAACCACAATGGGTTATTTAATGTCTACAAAATTTTCTTTTTTCAAAAATGTATAGTTTGGCTTGTTTTGTTTTGTGGCATATTAACTTTTTGTTTTTACAAAGTATTTCTGGTATTAAAATCTATTTTTACACTTTCATAGTGTTTTGAGTCAGGTCGGGTAGGGGTGTTATTGGTTCAACTATTTGCCCATAGCTGGGACCCTAACAGTTGCTACCACCCCGAGTCAGGGTGTACCTGGGACACAAGCAATTAAGATGTGGTTCAACACTCCTCAAAACCTCCTGATCAGAGTACTTGCAGGTGGACGTAGTTTATCGCCTTACCCAGGACGGAAAACTCATTTCGGAGTGCAAATTTTTTTTTTTTTTAAATTTTTGCAATGAATATTGCACTAACAATTCTTGAGAACAATCATTTTTCAGATACGAGTCCTATTTAATCCATAGTTAGGGGAAATGGATTCATAAGTATCCACACTCGCAGATCAGGCTACTTCCAATACATGTTTATTTAAAAAAAAATTATATTTTTTCTTTTTATATGGCATTTTCTCGGTCATAATTAGGTCTACGAAGCTTCTGGTTAATATCTAATTATAGAGCGAGAGTAAAAAAAAAAAAAAAAATCAATATAATTCATAATTAGGGCTACAAAGAGTGAGAGTAAAGATAAAGTATACAGCAGTTTAACAGGAATAAGATTTTGGTTCGCTAATGTAAAGAGTGTTCTCTTGAAATAAAATCATTTGCCTGATGAAGTCGGTCATAGTCAAGACATGTTAAAGTAGAAGTTTCATTTCTAATTGTCCAGTGTACATATCCACGCGATTCCACCCCCTTCCAACTTTTTTTTTGTCTATATATCTGTTTGGTTTGGGGATTTCAATGGCCAAATGCACCTACGGTCTGTTACGAATTTCCGTTGGCTAATGGCATCAGAATGTTATTTTCGTTTGTCATCAAAAACAATACAAAAACAAAAAAAAAAAAACAAAAAACAAGTGGTTTTAGGCCTACTTTAGAGAAACTTTAATCATAAAACATAGTAAACAAGGAAAGTTTCATTCGAACAGCTTCAAACAAACTACTATATTGTGAAACCAACTTCCAAAGGATGCTTTCTCAACCACTACAATCTTGAACTCTAAGTTAACCGTTATCTATCACAAACTGCGTCCTGGGTATGACGATAAACTATATCCGGCAGCAAGGCCTCTGATCGGCGGGGGTTGCTGTTGTTCCCATGTTCACTATTAGGATCACAGCTATGAGCAAACTGGATTCAAAACACTATAAAAGTGTGGAAATAAGTTTATATAGTAAAACATACCAGCAATACATTTTTGAAAAAAAAAAAAAAAAAAAATATTACCAGCAATACATTTGACTTTTGACAAAAAAACCTTCTTTACTAAAATATGTCAATGAAACACGATCTACAAACTGATTTTTTACAAATACATACTCTATTCAAACGAACCTATCCTAAAAATATTGTCGGCATTAAATAACTCACCGAGTGTGATATCCCATAACACAAAAACCAGACCAAACCTTGAGCCTTCTATATAGCGAACATTAACATAAAAAAAAAAAAAAAAAAAAAAAAATTCGTTAATGAAGAATCTTTGTTCATTTCAGTATTCCTTATGAACATTGTGTTATTTTTCCATTTATGGGTCTTCATATCCTAGCAGAGAATCGTATAGCGATTTAAAATAATCTGTATCTGGTAATGAAAAAGTATCCTAGAGAAACTGACAAGGGATCTCCCAACGATGATGAGGAGTTATTCATGTTGAATGAAAGCCCACATAACGGTTGTATCCTCGGGTTTTCTGTCGATACGGATCAACTTCTGAAGAATTTCGAACTGAACCGTTTATTAAATATAAAACCCAGACTCAGTGGTAACAGAGCTAACGATGAACCTGACGAGATAAGTGTATCCCAGCAGATTAATTAAATGGGTCACTTCAAAAGTTCCCACTCAAGGTTACACGGATCGACAGTCAACTCTAGAAGTACGAAGGCACAACACCCGTAACGCTCTATTATAGATAGAAGGACTATAAAGGATTTGAGTAGAAATGTTTGTTTTTATATATTCAGTCTTTATTTTGATAGGGAATCGTATAGAAATACGCGTTCAAATCTTGCCAGAGACTTGTGCTAGATCAATGTTGCCTATGATTGTGAAATAGACATCTAAATGTGATAAAAAGTAACGTATATAATATGAAAAAGTACTAGCAGAAAGTTATACGGAGTTATTTGTGATTAGATTAAATTTAATTTCGATTGGTGACTTCAAGGTTGCCAACCCGGTCTACTATTCAAAGCCCAGTATTGAATTTCTCGGTTTAACTCTCATTACACTATCGGTATTTCCATAGAAAATCTCCCGAAGATCTCTATTCTCTCGTTCCACCAGTTCAGGCATTTACAGCCAAGATCCGCCATGCCACGTACACATTGACTAATCATCTACATTCCCTTTGTATTCCAATAACAATATCAAAGTTCCATTAGGACAACTTCCCTAGAGTCACAACGTTATGGACTAGAATCAAGAGAAGATGCTTCCTCTATAACTGACATTTGGCGCTATTTTAAATATGGGTTGGCTTTACTTGGGCTACTAATAAGAACGAAGCCAATTTTAAAATTGGACAGTTTTGCACTTTCAAAAACAGTCCCCACCCCTTAACGATTGGTGGCTTAATCTAGAAAAGCTGATTGAATTCCTCACACAGTAGAACAGTACTGTACACGAAATCACTAAAACTGCTCTTACCAAACTTGGATAATAAAAATAAAGAAATCACACGTCTGTGAGGGTCTGTCAAATTAGTAGCGCTTTTAGAGAAGGGAGAGACAAGTTAATTTTCTACTTGAACTAATTTGAGACGTTCTCAGTTACTGAATGAGGTGTGGACGGACTTATATTAATGGCTTCTTTAATTATTTACGTTGTATTCAGTAATTTTCTTATTATTCGGCCAACAAAATGAAGTTTGACTTGTTGGTAGTTTTTATTTTTATTGCTTGGTTACACTTTGATTAGCAAAAACTGTTTGCTGGTGCTGCGATGCCTTAGATTTTTCGTAGAAGGTTGTATATGACTGATTAAAAAATTAGCCAGGGTCAGGGTTAGGAAAAAAGTCATAGAATGAAGTCAAAATAGATGAGAGCAAATAACACACAAAAGATGCTTAAAAAAAAGGCAAGCATAATCTAATATAATAAAACGAAGTCTGTCTGTTCGTTATTGACTCAGAAACTACTGAATGAAATTCCAGAAACATATCGATTATGTAAAGTTTACCGAATTCAGGTCTGAATGTCATGCAAGTTCAGATATAAAGTCACGTGTAGAAAGCAGCCCAAAAATATAAGCACCCCAAAGAAAAAGGTTTTAATCGAAGACACGATTAAACAAAATTAAGCTCACCAGGATTTATTTTTCTTAAGTTGTTGCAATTTATTTCAATAAAATATTAATACTTGTATTTAATTTTTATTTAGGCAATATTTTCATGAGTAATTTCTTTTCACTGAAATAATATGAATGATATTGATATAGAAATAAAATTTCTTTTTAATACCAAAGCATTATGTTTGTAAATAGGTCTAAGTCTGAATATAAATGATATAACAAGCATTAGTTCATTCACAGTCATGATAAAAAGAAAATAGCAACGACATTCAAAATATCCAAAACAAAATCGGCAACGTTCGAATTTTAGATGCAGTTGCATGGTTTCATTTCCCACTAATGCCCTGGGGAAAGGTACGAACCGAAATTTCCAGTATTGCAAGAGATTTCATCGTTATACCCAATAATGGGTGAATTTGCAGTGTAATACCCGCGCTCAGTTCGTATTAAAAACTTCTAGAATACTTACATTTATGTGTAATTGTACATTCTCCATTCCAATCTGGTTTGATAAATTTGATAAAATCCGCTGTTTTGGAGTTATCGACAGTAAAAGTTCGGGTTCATTCGCGTCGCGGCAGCCATTACTGGCGTTGTTTGTATACATTTGTTGCAAAATAGCTATTAGTGCAGGTATCATTGCGCAAACTGAGCGTGTCTACGTAAATAGTTCTCATGCGCAGTAATTGAGACAAATTTAGACAAAGGTTAGTTCCGCGCTTAGCTTTCCGCAGCGAATGTATGCAAACAACGTGAGTAATGGCTGTCTCCAACGACGCGATTGAATCCCAAAGTGCACTGTCGATAATTCCAAAACGGTGGATTTCATCAAATTTATCAAGCCAGTTACACACAAATGTAAGTATTCTAGAAATTTTTTGATGCAAACTGAGAGCTGGTGTTAAACTGCAAATTAACCCAATGATGTTTTCTAGAGGTAAGCATTTGGGTAAACTAATCATAAATGTTCTATGTAGCAGCCACAATCGTTGCCTCAAAATGCTGTTCTAATCATTGTCACTGCTGACAATATCCAGACATATGTGCGAGATTTGCAGAATTTAGAAACCTTTTATGGTTAGCAACTTAGCTTCGAATATCAACACTAGTGAAACGATTCTCACAAGGTGGCTTATCCTATCGAGAGAATAATTATAATTACAAACTAATTAAAACGTACAAGTGCATCTAAAACAGATTTACGCACATAAGGTCTTGGTGAGCAGTCAGTTCGATATATCAGCTTCTCAAAGATAAAAAATTCAACGAATTTTCAATTACAACGAGCAAAAAGATAATTGCATCGAAAATCTGTACTTTTCGTCAAGAGAATGCGTGTCATTCTTCCGAATGTCAATGCAAGTTTAGACCCTTTAAAATAAACTCATTAAGTTAGGATAATACATGGGAAGTAATAAACTTGGCTTACACTAACATACCTTAGTTTTACAGTGTAGTAACAGCATACACCGTGGATTAAAGGGAAAGGTTGTTTTTCACGATAACTGACTGATAAGTAGAAACAATTCATTGCAAATAATGAAGATCGATTTATTTTCTACGGCTTACCTATTCGCAGGCTATTCAGAGCAAGAAAACATTTCTAGATGGTAAGATTTGAGATAATGTTTTAGTGATACAAGTCTTACCCATAGCTGGGGGAGGGGAGAGAAGAAGTGGATTCATACCAAAGAGTACCTGCGCCTAAGCGAATATAACGAACCCAACGGGAATTGAAACTCGTCTCTCCAATTAACGACTCTAGCCATTATCCACTACACCACCCACATATCAAAGCTTCTAACACCTGGTATGCCCAAGCGGTGATCCATCTAGGTACTGGCCAGGCTCGACATCGATTAACCTGGGCATTCATAGAGGAACCGATGTTTCAACATGTGAAGAATAAAACAGATATATATATATATATATATATATATATATATATATATATATATATATATATATAAAATAAAGGAAATTATTAAATTATTTTGACTAAACCTAATAACTGAACCGGTTTTTTTTTTCTTCTATTTATTAAGATCTCTATAACATTTTCTTTGCAAAATCTTAAAATTAGAGGAAAGCTCAATTCTGTTGTTAGAGAATCATTTCCGTTCTGCTTCCAGACTAAATAAAGAACACATATCATGCATCGTCGGTTTTTGTCATTGAAAATAATTAGTTTATAACTTCGTCACATTTGAACAGATTTTCGTTCATTTTGGTAAAAATATGAATATATTTTTCCAAAGAACGTATTTTAGAGAGACGTACATACAAAGACAGTATGGAATGTATCTAACCGATTTTAATACATCGAAAACCAGCTGCGCGACCTTGACATTCATCCTTATAGGTACCTTCATGAGATGGAAAAAAGAAAATAAAAAGGAAAGAAAATAAAAAGGAAAGAAAATAAAAAGGAAAGAAAATAAAAAGGAAAGAAAATAAAAAGGAAAGAAAATAAAAAGGAAAGAAAATAAAAAGGAAAGAAAATAAAAAGGAAAGAAAATAAAAAGGAAAGAAAAAAAATTAAATAAAATAAAAAAAATAAAAAAGCATAGCATGATGAAAAAGACGCCAAATTTGACGAAAACAAAATTTTAGCGTCTAAATGTTTATATTATTATTAAGAGGAAAGATCAAAGTTTATTTTAATTATTTTTTAAAAAATTTCCTTCTTTTTAGAACATTCTAAATTTTGATTTAAAAAAAAAAAAAAAAAAAAAAAAAAAAAAGCCTTGTTTCTCTTTGTATCACCGGAACTAGTAAAATAACATACAATTTTTAGCACGTTTTTTTGTGTGTGACACACATTTATTTGGAAAATCTTACAAAAATACAAATAATTGTCGGATCTTAATAAAACTCAAACTATTCACAGATGATCGAAATTATTATGTTTTGTTTTTTTTTATTAAAGTCATGGAAGAAATGTTTTTTTCATATTTATAACCCCCAGCCCCCCATAACTAATTTTATGAAAACGCTAGAAATTCGATCGCGTCAGGTTTAGTGATTACAATAGTTAAAAGCACAAGGCTTTGAGGAATGAAAATCATGTTTTTTTTTGTTTTTAATTGGACCCCCCTACCTGAAAATCAGCTCTGAATTGTAACATACAAAACTCAATAAAACAAAAATATTTAATTTCAAATGCTTTTATTTGCATTTAGTTGTTTTTATGAATATGGACAATATTTTCTGAAAGCAGAAAATGTTTTCGATGAAAATGCATTTTTAATACAATTATTTGTTATTTCTTAATTATAATAGATTTTTACATTTAAATTGTTAAAATATTATAAAATTAGTTAAAGACCGCATCGGGTTTCCTAAGTGTCCTTATGAGAGATCTTTTTTAGCGCGTTGTAAATTGTATCATTTTGACTAATCAGAAGATCCGCAGTAATTAAGAAATGTAATTTTGTGTTTATAATCGGGCTGTAATTATAAAGTACGGAAAACCAACCAGAACACAATTAAGTTGTGTTATTTGGGTTAAGCATTGTTATCCGATGTTAAGGCCTTTACTTTTGCGAAACGCGTGTGGAGAAGTTAATTTGATTTTTCAATTTTAACTGAGAAGGGTACCTACAAGTAACAGTATCATCTTATGAAATTTATATGATCTTATTTTTATATTAATCTCAGTTATGGCATTTTTTTCATAAATGAAATATCAAAATTAATAAAATGAATGGAAATACAATTAACACAGTAAAATGTAATAAATGTACATAAAATTATAGTATTTTATGTACACTTCTGATAAAATATTATAAGAAAGGTACCAATAAATTAATTAGATACCTTTCTTATGAAATTTAATCTCACTCTTAAGAGTCTTATTTTAATTTCTTTATAATATATTTCTATAAAGCATCGTAAACGTAAAGGTGAAAGCTAAACAAAAAAAAAAAAAAAAAAAAAAAAAGAAGAGCGCTGAAAGTTTTCCTTAAAAATAACGAGGTAAATAATTTGTTCACTTAAATGTAAATTATTTCACTTTTCTCCTTCCGTAGAACAATTTAGCCTCACAGAATCAGTCAATATGTCATTCATCACCTGTCAAGTGACGCGAAATTTTATGACCTGCTTTGTTTTATTTTCAAATTACATCTTTTCGGCGCAGAAGCTAAGCTTGCTTCAAAATATTTGAAATAAACATAATTTCTGATTTTCTTAAAATAAGTTTTGAAAAAATGATAATTGATATTTAAAAGAATTTCAAAGGGAGATTTTCAGTTTTTTCATAAAAATTGAAAAAAATGGTCAATTTTGCAAACTCAAAAAAACCCAAAAAAAAAAAAACCCCAAAACCCCCAAAAAACAAGATATTAGGAACGATTAAAAAATGTAAAAAATTTACCCCCAATCTACTTTGATCTTTCCTCTTTATAATAACACATTTAGACGATAAAATTTTGTTTTCGTCAAGTTTGGCGTCTTTTTCTTCATGCTATGCTTTTTTTTTTTAGCGATCTCGTGGAGGTACCTACCTTAACAGAATTTGGCTGTTCATACGCGAGTAGAATCTCCAATGGATGTATTAGTTAGCGGTTTGATACAACTAGATGATATGCCGGGTGATTAACGCATTCATGAGCAGGGTTTTTGGACAAAGCATTGCCTCACCCCACATCTGTCACACCCAACACGTTCAGTCCATATTTGGCTTCTTGCTGCTCCTCGCTTTCACAAAATCGGAAATCACTGTTGAAACGGCTTAGAGGAAAGCGTGTTGGAGTAACTGTCGATTAGGGCGACAATTTTTCGAAAGCGTAAGGGATATCGGTTGGTTGAGTGGTTCGTTGTTTTCTTTTATGGCATATCAACCTCACTGGATCATTTAGTGCCAACAAAATTTTTTTTTAAAATAGAGTCATAGCGATAGTTTCGTAAAAAAGGTGTTTTTGTATACATATATATTTGAACCATTTTTCAATTACTCATATTTTTGAGTACAATCCAACTTTCAGGAAATTTACAGTCTTGGATGGTTTTATTTTCGTAAAAAGGTTGTTGTTTTTTAATTACTTATTTAGTAATATTTTGTTTGCACTAGATCAAAATCTACACAATCTTACTGTATATGCTTCACTGTAAATTTTAATTAATTTTTCCTTCAAAAATTATTGCTAGTAATAATTTTTTATTACAAAGTATTTCTGGTATTAAAATCTATTTTTACACAAGTTCGGGTGTTAACTATTTACCCATAGCTGGGACCCTAACAGGTGCTACCACCCCGGGTCAGGGTGGACCTGGGAACACCAGCAATTACGAGGTGGTTCCACGCTCCTCAAAACCTCCTGATCAGATGCCTTGCTGTTGGACGTAGTTTATCGTCTTACCCAGGACGTAGATGTAGTTTATCGTCATACCCAGGACGGAAGGAATATCGGGAGAAGCTTATTAGGACGCAGTAGCATTAATTACAATGTGACGAAGGCATCATTGACGCAGGAGGCTTATTTTCAAGTTAACTGGCTGCATATTTCCAGACACGCCTCGAACATCAATACCTGATTCCACATTTTTCAGTTACTTATTTAACTTGTTCTTCCATTAGTTTCAAAATAAATGGATTTTCTAAAACAATACAATAAGTCGCGATATCTAATTTTACTCTTTTCAATTTGCGGCCTTTTTAAAAAGGTCACTGGTCAAATTAGATCATGTTCGCTTCCTTTCCGGATTGATCTAGTCTGTTTAGGCGCACGTCTGATTCCACAGGAAGAGCGAAGCAAAATGTCTTTCTTTAGCGAGATTGAAACATTTCCTTGCCTAACAGTTTTATTTTATTTTTAGCGCGTAGCACACAGTTATTGGTATCCTAAGCTATAGACTTGTTTGTACATCAATAAAAGGTAACTTCAATGAAACCGGATGTGTCTATTTTCGGACTAAAATGGTCAGACATGCAGATATTCAGAAGAACAAAACGATACATTTACACACACTGATATACGGGTGGATTTATTGATTGGATAAACATACAGCTATAGTGAAACTTAAAAAAAAAATCTAATAATGCAGATTAAATTATTAAGGATGGCCAAAAATTTTAAATATGCTATGCGATTAAAACGCGCCAAATTAAAAATGATTTCCGAACAGTGAAATGAGTAAAAACTCAAATAAGAAAATATGGTTTAAAATAACTAAAAGAGTTACGAATTGACATTAAATATTTGAGAAATAATTTCTATTGATAAAAAAAAAAAAAAAAAAACTTAAGTTTATGATAAATGTTCATATCTATGAAGTGACAAAAAAAAGCTTTTGCTTGAAGATAGAAAAATTGGAAAATGATCAATTAGAAACTAGTCGATTGAATATTCTTGTATTATTTCGAACTGTTACTTTCATCTTGGCCGATATAGATTTTATTATAGACAAAACGTTTCGGCTAAGTAGTCGAACGTCATCATCAGATGTCCATTGATTGGCTGATATATAAGATATCTGGTGTCTGTTATTGCTCGTTACTTCTAATTTGTTTATTAGCGAGTATAATGAGAGTTATTAGGATCATTTTTACGCAAAAAAATAAATAAAAAGCATTTGTACTATACATTGGTAATATTTTTTTGAAGAGGTTAAAAATCCTTCATTTTGGGTGACCGGTTGTACTATACACAGAAAAAAGTTGATGGGTCGCACTATACATGAAATCTGCTTATATACGCTAGTATATACGGTGGTTCAAGATACGAGTATATTGACAATCATCTCAGAAATGAAATACCAAATTATGAAAAGCGGTAAGAGCATGCCATCGTAATCTGATGACATTGAGTATAAAAGGCTCCAAAAAAAAAAAAAAAAAAACATACCCTTAACGATCTTCGAGAAGGTAGCGTTGTGGATATACCCTCCACGCAAGCTTTTACCGCTGGTGGCCCGCTATCGGAAATCCGGCGTGTGTAATCTCGGCAATGTTACCACTGGCGGACAGCTAGAGCTCCAAATGGAGGACCGCAGGCGTCGACATCGGCGGCCCGTCAGCGGGCTACTAGAGGCTTGCGTGTAGGGTTATACATTTATTGCTATTATTTAGTAGTTCAATCCTTGGATCAGGTAGTGATGGGACAATAACTGACAATACAGAGACAAAAATATCAATAATAAACAGATATCCAATATCAGCCAACCAATGAATACCTTGTCAAAACATTGCGTCTATATCAACCAAAATAAGGAAAATAGTCCGAAGTAATCCAAGAACATTGTCAATTACTTATCTCAGGGATGAAATACTAAATTAATCTAGGGAAATGTAAGAGCATTTTATTTTTCTTTCAATTTCCCTTAAATTGGCTCTAACCTCAAGAAATTGTTTTCTGAATAGGAATTGTACTCCTTCCTAAAGTGATGTGCGTTCACGCGAACGGCCATTCAAATGAAATGTGGAACAAGGCAGCTTCTTTAAGAAAAGCTTGGTTGATTTTACGACAGAGAAATCTTTGTCGCTATATTTAAAAGTAAAGTTTATTTTAATGTGCCCCTAGAGAGAATCGAACTCACTAATCAGTAATAAAGACCAAGCAAACTAGTTTCGCTGACTAGTAACACTTACCAAGGTTAAATAGAAGGTGAGACCAAAAGTTCAGCAAGAGTTTCTATAAGCTTTTCTTGTTCTTTCAACTCGTAAATATATTGAGGACTAGTTATTATTTTCATGGAGACATTGAGCTATTATGGTGCATGTGGTGAGAAAGGTACGTAAAGGTACGTAAGAATGTGTTGTTTTGGTGCAAAGAATATTGTTTGTATGATTGGGTTAGAGTTTTTGGCTAGCTAAGTTAAAGTTAAGACAGAAGACCGCCCCCCCCTTTCGGCCTTGTGCCACATATTCTGTTCAATCAGAATTAAACAAACTCAAATCTACTGATTTTTAGAAATGAGCTTTTTTTATGCAGTGACAAAAAAGGTTTTTTTTTTAGAAGGTCGTTCCTCGTACTTCAATATTTAAACCCGATATCTTGTTCTTTTATTGTTCTCGATCTTTAATGTTTTTCTATCACACTCAGTAACCCTCTGTGTGTTACTGACGGTTTTTAATCTTTTTACCCTAATCAAGGCACCAAAAAAGAAAAAAAAAACTATCCTGTGAGATTTTTTCTGAAGATATTAACAAGGGAGGTAATTTGTCTTTAGTAGCAGCGATTTACAGGTAAATGAGAGTCACTAGCACTTCGCCTTCCGACATTACAAGTTTTAATTTATTCCAGACCGTAACACAGCGCTATATTCTATTATTTTAATTATTGTTACACTTATACACGTTAGACATCTTAAATCCATCTCGGCAAAATGGATCGGCATTCCTTTAGATTTAATCAGGATCCGTTCGCGTCAATTCACATCTATGAAACTCATTACATTACCAATATTACTCACACGCAAAGTAAATTATTGCATGACCAATATTTTATGCTGACCCCAGCTGCACCTGTCTTAAGCTATTGAAGTCTTGCAAAGCTAATTTTATCCTGATCCGAGCATAAATACATAACCAATACTCTGCTTATATTAGTGTTTAATGATTCTCGGTCCCTATTTCTTTTCTGCAATTGTAGGTGTATCCTTAACATAGTAATTCAATACACAGACGTAATTGATCTAGTGAGACAAGTTTAACCATTACACCAGGTCGAAATGCACTTGGGTATCCTCAATATATATACTGAATTGTTATCTAGGAATTTTTTCCATTTACAATTTATGCATAATAAAAAGATCCCTCTTCGTAGCCAAAGGTCTCTCGTTTGAAAGTTCTGTCTCTAAAAATCTCCCTCTTTTATTTTGGCCTGTTTGTAGTTTATTTAGACCATTTAGTACATGCTATTTGGTTCAACACGTTCATCTAATACTCACAACGTTCTGACCGACCAGCATTTGTATAGTGTTGTACTCGGTAACGCTGGATTATGAACTGGTCACTTCCTGAAATCCATCAAACATTGTGAAGACCTTGTTCAAACTTATCTGGTTCCACTTGGAAACATTTAATCAATTAGATCTGTCCGGGATAGTTCTGATTTTTTCGCCGCTCTTGCTTGGAAATTAATTCAGATGGTGTGGTGTTGAATGTGGCCAACGGTTTTAACACAACACACAGATATTGGGTTTGTTTGGTTTTACGGCATATCAACCGCAATGGGTTGTTTAATGCCGACAATTAGGGTTAACTATTTGCCCATAGCTGGGACCCTAATATACCTTGGAGCCTGCTACCACCCAGAGTCAGGGTGGACCTGGGAACAACAGCAATTAATAGGTGGCTCCACACTCAAAACTTCCTGATCAGAGGGCCTTGCTGTTGCACGTAGTTTATAGTCTTGCTCAGGACGAAGCAGATAATTGGGATCCGTCAGCATAAAATGCAAATTAACAATTTTTGCTATATTATGCCAGCTTTTTTTTTTATATAAATCTCATATTTCAAATAAAGGTTACAGAGAAAAAATAACCTACACTACTTTTCACCTTTTCAGTGTAAAGTTTCCAAATATTAAACGATTTAAATCTGCATGATGGGAAGATTGTTTTCGGAATGATATTTATATTTCCTGAAAGTGATCATTTAATTGATTATTACCTGCAGGAAAGGATTTATACTCCTGTTTGTTACTGAAAATTCCAAATATAGAAGTATAATATAAGCTACGGATGCATTTTTTTGGATCTTCACTAGATTTAAATTTTTCTTTTAAAATTTGAAAAGTGAAAGGTTTTGTTTTAATTTTCCTTTTTAATTACAAATATCATTAATACAGTTCCATAATTGAGATGAAAATCCTCATTTAGGGAAGGGCTCGAAACTTGCACCTGTCCGTTTGTCTATTGTGCGAGCCTTGGGCACCTCGAGGCGGTGTAATGGTTAGCAAAATTGTCTAGTAAGAACAATTATGACTGAACAGCGAGTACGATCCTCACCGGGTGCCCCCTGCTTTCGGCCTTGTGCTACATCTAAGCTACGCTTGGAAAATCACTATAGGGGCACCTCGAGTTGGTATAATGGTTAACAAGCTTTTCTCGTTAGAACAATTACGACCGAGTAGTGAGTTCGATCCTCACTGGTTGTCCCATACTTTCGGTCTGGTGACACATCTAAGCTACGCTTGGAGAAAAAAATCACTATTGTGCAAGTTTACTGTGGATTCCTTTACATTTTTTAGTTCAATATCCGGACCTGGTAATGCTGAAAAGTCATCAATTTCTTGTTCAGTCGAACAGTAGATTCTCAGCACGTTTCCGAGAATGTTTCCTCGTTTATAAACGCCACCATCTCTTACAGTAGGGCAAATTTATCCGATTTTATGGTCGAGGCGGGCTTGTTTGTTTTGTGGCCTATCAATTTCAATAGGTTGAGATTTTTTTTTTTTTATTAATCAAATTTTTTTTCCAAAAAGTATTTCTAGTAATATCTAAAAATGTATTGCTGGTATTAAAACCTATTTTTACACTTTCATAGAGTTTCGACCCCAGTTTGGGGTGCGGGGTACGTATTTGCCCATAGCTGGGACCCTAACAGTTGCTACGGTGAACATGGGAACACCAGCGATTAAGAGGTTGTTCTACGCTCTTTGTCTTACCCAGGACGTGGATGTAGCTTATCGTCATACCCAGAGCGGCCAGAAATTTATTGTCATATACAGGACGGTCGACGTATGTTTTGTAGAAACGGACGAAGTTATAGTCAATCATTATTTACTAATCGTACACCATGAAAGAAAGGAAGGATCATAAATCTGAAAGATTTGAATTTGTAGACAATGTGTATGTAAAATGCGCTCATATTTAGTTTAGAGTTTGGTGCTTGTTTTTATGGGTGTCAATTTTGTGGGAGACTATGGAGAGAAACCGCCATTATGACCATTAGATTAAGTGTTGTGCATGCGCAGAGACACCGGAAAGAAGGTTTTATAGCTGAAATGTTTTATAAATCCGGCTGCCTTCATGTAGAAAAAGGTCATTCTGTACTGTTCACCATGTTTCCTACTAACATGGTTTTGTTTTAGTTTACATTTTGATGTTTTTCTTGGTTCATCTCCCCTCCCAATCATTTCAGGTTTCATGAAATTTTTATATATTTACGAACCTTTTTATCATTATACACCATGGGGAGTTTTGTAGGTCCCTTGTGGATATGTGGTACATGTAGGATTGGGATGTGACGGACAAGTTCTTGTGGTGATTGTGTATATTGTATTGAATGAATATTAGCGGGTGTTGGAAGTAGAACTAATTGCAAAGATGTCAAGACTATAATGATTATATGTTAGACGTGTTGCACAGAAAGGAAAGGTCAATCATCGAAAGTAATGGTCAAAGGAACTTATAGCATTGTCTATTTATGGTTTAGGTCTTTGTAATCTTGAGCTCTTATATCATTAACCTTAAGACGTGCCGATCGGAAATCCTGTGTCCTACGAAGCAAAACTGAAATAGCATCGAGAACAGTTTCTATAGAGCGATGATTGGTCAGCGTGTTTGCTAGATTGCGGTTAGTATTGTAGAATTTTAACATACTAGTTTCGTTTAATAACTAACCATCAAGATATCCATTGCGCGGGGGAATGCCAAAAAATTTAAATTTCTGTCAAGAATAATTTAATATCCTCCTTGAAATATTGAAGACCCGTTACATTTGTGTGTATAATATGTTCTTAAAGAGGGTAACTTCCTTCAGAGGAAGATAAAAGTACAGTCGTTTAACTTAAATTCAATTTTCTAAAAATAAAAAAGATATTTTTTAAGCTTCGTATTTCGATAAAAAAAAAAAAAAAAAAAAAAAAAAACAATATTTTATAAAGTCCACGTAACATAATAGAACTATTGCAAGCATTAATTAAAATGAATTTAAATTGAAAAAAAACAAAACAAAACTGACTTAGGTATTTTAGTTTCATGGTATCTAATCTGCGTTCGTGCTTCTTAACTACGTGATCTCGCTTAAAGAAAGCTATCTACATACACCAGAAGAACTTTGTTTACCTGTCCAAACATTACAATCTCATCAAGATTTAATTTACTGGAAAATTATGCCCCAAATTTTTTTATTGCATTTGTGAATAAGGTTCAAATTGTTGATGGTGATAGAATTAGTTAAAAAAATAATTTCCATTAGTTTCATATCATATAGTATTATTTGTTTAGTAATTCCTTGTCTTATTCAGTGTATATTTTTACTATATATTTTAGTGTAGAGGATTTTTTAACTCTAAGATCACATTTAGTGATGCATTGTTCTGTTGGATCAGATTCCAAAGGTGGATCAGTTTTTTCTATCTGTTCTAATAGAATTTGGAATATTTCAAGCTATTTAATTGCAAAGGAAATGATTAGTCTTTATTCGAGTATTTTTAGTGTTCAAATGATATTTTAACAAAAAAAAAAAAAAAAGTAAGTTTATAAATAAGGAAGTTTATAAATGAAGACAGTAACTTATTGTAATAAAATAAATATCCAATTTTTAGTAGATTTGTTTAGTCGTACGGCACAATATTTTTCTCGATTATTTTAGTTAAACAATTTAGCCGTTTTCATGAATAGAATATTTAAATATAAGCGCTTGTTTATCTTAGACGCTAAGATAATTCAGTCATTTTTTTTTTCAGTTTGCTATATTTATAGACGAAACGTGACCAATATCCGAGATTGTTTATCGATTATGCGGACACAAGAATGAACATTTGGTCTGTGTGTGTGTGTGTGTGTATATATATATATATAAGTGTGTGAGAGAGAGAGATAACCCGCCATCGAAAAAAAAGTTATGAAGTGCTGTCCATAAAAAAGAAAAGAAAACGTATACCCTTCACCAATTTAAATATGAAAAGTCAGCCTACCTTTCGCTTGAATTTTACTCGGGGAAGATTTTGTGCATCAGCTGGCTCTTCGACTTCTTTTCTCTCAGGATTGACAGTCAACACCTGTTGACATCATAAAAACGATTACCATTATTTTAATTGTCCAATGGCTTATGGTTAATAGTAGAGTGTTAGGAGAATGCTCGTTAGGTTTCCGGTGTTCAAAGCAGTTAAGAGTAAGCGCGTGCAGAGACGCATAAATGCATTCAGACTTCATGCGTTCAGATTAGCTCACCTTATGGTCCTACTCTGGGAAATACGTATCTAAGGAGACCTGTCAAATTTTTGAAAATTCATTAACATTTTTTTTTTACTGTTGTTCACCCAATAAAAGATTCAGAACTTAAAGTAATTTTTTTCCCCCCAAACGAGATTTTGGACATAAATAACGTAGGGTCTGCTTCACACAGTAGCAGGCCTTTACAATGGAACACCAAGTAATGAAAAGGAGACGACTATGTATATGTGTCTTTGCTGTAAAAGTTTGAACTGGTGGAACTAAAGAGTGTAGCTCGTCATAAATATTGCCGTATATAAATAGAAATGTGCTGGACATTTTTCTATGGCAAAGGGTGTTCGTAAGTGGGAAATCGCCAACAAGGTTACGTAGATGCTTTTGAACTATCAAGAAAGAAAAGGGCAGGTTGTGTAGCTCCAGTCTAGACATGGTTACAATTTGTATCCGGATTAAGTATAACCACATAAAGAACAGTTTTAGTCTTCAAGATTTCCAATTGAAACGAAGCTTCAGAGGCCATTTTTTTTTTTTTTTTTTTTTTGCATCGGTTAGAAAGACGTAAACATCTCGGCCACCAATCTAGCCCAGAAATACTGTTTTATAGAGGGAGGTGGAAACCATAAAAATTTGTAGAGACTATTACATCTGAAGGTGGTGGTAGTAGTAGTCGTAGTCTTCTTTTTTTGTTGTTGCTGCTTCTGCCAAAGGATGATTATCCGAAACCGAGACAGAATTCAAGGGCCCCTCTTAATATTATTTTGAGGGGTGGATAGGCCCTACTAACATTTGTTTTAGTTTTGTCTGTGTTACATTTTTAGTTCGTTTTCTGGATTCTTCCCCTCCGTCATTTCATGAATCATGAAACATTTATATATTTGTAAGAATAAATAAATAAATAAAAGGATATTACGGATTTTCAAATTTTTATGCCATGGAGTGTTTTGTAGATTCCCTGTGAATATGGGGTATTGTAGTATATGCTCGATTGAGAGGTGACGGATGAGTTCTTGAGGTGAATGAGTAAATTTGTAATGAATGAATTGCCCGTGAGTAGGTTTCACTAGGATAGTTAATTAATCACCAGCCCCTCCCTATCATTCCATCATCCTTGTGCCACAATTTCTGTATAAGTAGAAATAAATATTCAGAAGACAGCAGCCTCTCTTAAATCTTTTGATGTTTTGGCGGGTCCAACTAAAATAAGTTATCTTTATTTTGTGTATTTGTTTTGATATTTTAGTTTGTTTTTGGGTTCATCCGCCCCCCCCCACCTCATTGCGCATCATTTACAGATTTTTATATATAGAATTTTTATGCTCATTAAATTTTTATATCATGGGGTGTGTTTTGTAGGCTCTTCTGATTTTATGCGGTATTGTCGTATATGGAGGATTGAATGATGATAGAGAAGTTCTTGCGGTGGATGTGAAAATTGTAACGAGTGAATCAGATTAGCAAGGTATAAGATAATAAGTGACAGCCAGCCTCATCCAATACCCCCTTTTAGGCCTTGTGCCACAATTATATTTTATACACAATAAATCTTCATTATACGAAACCGTTTACACTAAACAAACATCGTATTATCAGACATATTGATAAGATGCCAGTATTGAAAAGGAAATTTAGTGAGTGAAACCTTTCTTAAACCATTCTTGCTTAAAAAAAAAAAAAAAAAAATACAAACTCAAAATTAAAGTGGATAACGATTGAAGAATTCTTTTTTTTTTCAGTTATTGAACTACCGTTATTATGTCAAGGAAATTTAAAATACTTTTGATAATTAGATTAATTTTTCGAAAATAATCTCAAAAGAGAAAAAAAAACTCAATAAAATAAAATCTGCCAAACATTGTTATTCTGTAGGTATGAAGTTTCCAATTTAGGGATTAATTTTGATCGCGGTGGAAATCTTTTCTGCAATCATGAAATATAATTTTGTAGTAATTAACTTCTAACAAAGGTTTTCTACAATTACGTGTCAGTTTGGTGAATGTTGGTGAGGAGATATGATAATGGATTTTTCTAATTTTTTTATTTTACAAGACATTAATTAAGTACATCAATCAGGAGACAAACATTTGGCATTTTTGTAAGGTCTCCGTAAAATTTAACGGACAAAAAAGTCTCTATATATCCTCCTAAAAAGAAGTTTAATTTCAGATAATTCTTTCTTATATGTTCTACTAGTTTTCTCATATACAGACCGAAATTATAAGATTAATTCTACTTGGAGTCGAAGACATAAATAACGTCGAAATACTTTTGAGAAAGAAATGCAAAATTTGAAAAAAATTAAAGCATAAGTTATAAGAAAAATAGATTAAATTAAGAATTGTGATAAAACTTATACCCACAAATTTTGATTTCAAGTGTTACCGTTATTAAAAGAAGTGTAACGGTGGAGGAATAAATAACAGCTCGGACTGAAGAATCGTCGAAGCAATGTTTGAATACATTACATTCATATTTGGGGAAAGGTATAATCCTCTTTTTCTCCCCACACCCAGCTATGGGCAACTAGCAGGACAGAACGGGTTCTATAGCCTCCGATGGCAACTGGTCTACCGCAGAAAGAAATAGAAAACCGACTGCGGGAAAAAATCTGCCTCGTCAGTCATGTATTGGAAAAAAAAAACGAAAAATTGAGGTAGAATTCTTTTGCGAGCATATTTTAGGGTGAAAGTTAAAGATTAGCATTAAAAAGGGTGAAAAACATCGCATCAAAGAACAAACAGAATGGAAAAGACGTTTTAAATTACTCAAGTCTGGAATAGAATATGGTATGTTGGAAAATCCGTTCAAATTTCATTTTGTTTTCAGAGTAAAATGAAAAGGTAGGAATAAAAAATAGGATATAAAAAAAAGAGAAAATAAAATAGACGGAATGGAGCTGGAATAACAAAGGTTAGTTAAAAACAAAACTATTAAAATAGTCAGGTAGGACCGACCATTACGGACGCGAAATTCTTCGCAGGACACCTACGATTTTGCGGCTCGCTTTCTACACGATTTTCTACTATTCTTTCCAATAGGATATCATTTTTTTAAATGGTATTATTTTAATTTGGGTGTGGCTAACATTCACCGAGCCCACCTTGAAAAAAAAAAAAAAAAAAAAAAAACAAGCTATTTTACCGCAATTTTACGGCCACATAACACCAGTTCTCGCACGGTCATCGGAGTTAAGCAACATTGAGCTGGGCCAGTAACTAAATGGGTGACCATTTAGAAATACCGGGTGAGCTTGGATGTGCAGGTGGTGTCACAGATAATGCCTCTGAATCATTAATCAGAGATCAACGTTTCAATTCCAGTCTGGTTTGTTATATTCACTTATGAGTAAAGAACGCGGGGAAAGGTATGAATCTACCTTTTATCCTATAAGACATGTATTTAAATCCTTATCTAAAGAAAAAAGAATATATTACCATCTAGAAATGTTTTCTTTTTAAATAACCTCAAAAAAGGTTAAGTCGTAGAAAATGAATCACTCAATCGAATGAAAAATTCTAACAGTGGCATTTCATGAAGAATAACAAATTAATATCGTGACATCTTTTCCTTAAAGATTTTCTCATAAATTTTCCTTTAATCAGATTGTCATCGCCTGTAAGTCTAAAATACCATCAGTTGTCCACCATATGATTATCATTGACAATGACGTTTCGCTTTAAGTAATCAAGAGAGTTATGTTTACAAAGGATGTAACTTTGATTCTATTAATTTACGCAAAACTTTGTAAATATATGACACCGGAAGTGCAATACTGACAAAGTTCTGTTAAACTATCGCTCATATCTTTAGTACAAACCACACAAGATACGAACATTTAATTAAACGATGGAGAAATTTTATGGACGTCTCCCATTGTCATTATTAGCAAATAAGTGTCCTGCATTATACATTTGTATAGTGAGTTTTGGCGTCCTTGTCTATCTTACGTGGTGATGTTTCATGACAAAAACAAATCTGTTAAAGAAAATTAGTGCTTTTATTGTTATTTATTATGTATAAAAATACATAATTAGGGCACAAGGCCAAAAAGGTGAGGGGTTGAGGCTAGTCAACACTAACTATCTTATACCTAGCTAATCTGATTTACGGCCCAATCCTCCATACATCATGATACCGCATTCTCTCAAGGGGGACCTACAAAACGCGCCCCGTGATATTAAAAATTTCATGATAATAAAATGTATATATAAAAATTTATGGATGATTAAATATGACACCGGAGGGAGATGGAGCCAATAACAAACTAACACAAAACAAACTAAACATAACTAATGTTTGTAGGGCTCGTCCAACCCTCTGAGAGGCCGCTGTAATCTGCCCATTGAACAAAATCAAGATACTCTCTCACCAAGGGAGTGGGAAAGGAGAAATATATATACAGGCATGGGAAAATATAATAGCTGACCCAGTCGAGATGAAAAAAGGGGCCAAAACAAACTAGGGGGAGGTTGGGAATCTCAACTTGGAACATAACCAAAGATGCAGCCGTGAACAGGCCTGGAACAAAACTTACTCACATTCACTAGGTACACAAAGCTTGTCTAACTTAACCAGGGGAAGGGCTCCGCAGGAAACTACCCCGATATGACGTAGGTTGACCTAAAAGAGAAAATCAAGGCTAGCCCGGTTCAAACGAACCAAGCTCGCCTGAGTCACCCACCTTTCGCTAAAGACTGTCGAATGCAAGCGTTTTCTATCAGTTCTAATCTTCATCTAGAGCCTATGCTTTTATTTACGCCGTTGTCTGAGAACAACAGTATATTTATTCAAACATGTGGCGTTGATCTAGTCGAGTCCATTAATTATAGAGATGGGAGCCTTTTAAGTAGCAATTAAATTGTGTATTTCCTTTCGAATTAATGTCTTATAGCAAAGATGAGTACAAATAGTCCGATAACAAAGATGAGTACAACAGTCCGAATTTAAAAAATGAATAACTCCACGAATTTAAAAAAAAATATGATAAATCCACATCCCCAAAATCAGACAGAAATTAAATGTATGTAAATTATGTAGCCACAATAAAAAAAATAGCAATCATTAAAAAAATACCCCCGACAGAAAAAAAAAAAAAAATCTGAATTAAAGCTAATGAAAACAGGAAGATATTTCCTAAACTCTGCTAGACTGGCTCAGGATAGCAGAAATGGAGAACGTAACATGGAACAACGTCTGTACAATAACAAAATGGTCTCAAAGATGAACTAATTAGCTATCTCATTAATTTGGGTGCAAAATTATACTTATAAAAAATCATAGCTTTTCCTGGCACAAGGCAACATGCAAGAGACACCCATTGAAAATCAAAGGACATCGTTCTCTAGCCAAATAAATCGAAAAAGATTCTCGTGTGGAGCAGAAACCAGTTTCTTATTAATATTGAGACTGGGTATTTTGTGCTAGTTTAAGAAAGAGTGGAATAACATATATATTAGGTTGGTGCAAAAATAATGACGTAATAATGTCGTTTTTGACCTTAAAAATACGTCAAAAACGACATTATTACGTCATTATTTTTGCACCAACTCTAATATAATATATATATATATATATATATATATATAATTTACATTATTCGGACTATTGTCCTCATCTTTGTCGCCATATTTATCACAACGTTTCGGCCGTTGTATGCTCCGACCTTCTTCAGGTGGTTGGAATGTCGAACTGAACCCTTTATTTCGCTCACCGGGGTAGACTCTTCTAGTTCCACGTGCCATGTTTAATGGAGGTCAGTTATCAGTTATCTCCTGTTAATTTCCCTCTGAAAGTTCTTCACTACCTTAACCGGATATTGAACTCACACTCTTTGGGTCCTGTCACTGGATCTAACCAACGCCTTTATCCACTGTGCCATGTGTCCTTGAGGACATCTGGGTATGAATTTCTGTCCGAATAATGTAAATAATGTACATAATACCTCATCTCATATATATATATATCGTATATTTCCGCATATAAAACAAATTTAAGTCTCCAAAATCACCCTTAAAAATTGGAGTGTCGTCTTATACGACAAATCTGAAAAAAGAAACCTTAAATTCTGATGAAATGAAGTATGAGTGTACATTATCGTGCTGTTATTAGTGGTATTTTGTGATTGTCGGTGTAGTATAAGTAAATGGCTATTAGTACACCAGGCTGTTTGTAAATGTTCAGATATAGGAAAAGAAGAGGAGGGAGAAAAAGAATCAATATTCGCAAGAGATCACAAGAAGAAACGTAAACAAAACAATGGTTTCTCTTTTAATGGACGTGTGTAGGAAAACAGAATCGTTTTTATTTTTTCGTTTGTTTTGAATTTCGAAGGATACAGTAAGCATCAACATTTCCGATAACATCTTTATATAATCCATAAGCAGTCGTCTTATACTACAGGTATAGGATACATTTATGAAAATTTGCTGTATATCTTGACCTCGTCTTATATAAAAGTCATTATATATATATATAATATATAGGCAAAATGAAATGAGTTACATATATATATATATAACGTTTGGGAACGTTGTGTCAGTTAGTAAACAAGGTATCTATATTCGGCATTTCAAAAAGTGTGGATGGTTCTGCCCAAAACGTTCACCATTATAATCAAATCACATGTACTGGTGTCTGCCTGTCGGTTCCTAGGAACTGAGCTGCTTCACCCTCATATGTCGAATACGTCGGGAGAGTCGAATATTATGCAAAAAATGCTCCACTGGCACTCAACAATGACTGTTCAGCGTTTTTTGGAGATTAAACGGTGGATGTGAACACAGTTGGTGCAATATTTTTTTCTTGCGCTCGGTAATCAGGCATCGCTGGTAAAAAAAAAAAGGAAAACAAAGCATACACAGTGGTGTTCACTATGTGAATATATAGTGTTATCTAGCAGTTTTCTTGTTCTGTCCCACGGAATTAAAATGTTTCTTATGTCCTTGGGAGTTACCGAAATAAACTGGAAGCATTACTTTCGGAGTGTCCCTTATATAATATTGCATCATATAACTTTCCAGTAACTTTATTATTGTCAGTACAAAACACAATCTCATTACAAGCACTGAACAATAGCAAAAGAAAAAAGAAACCTAGAAAAATATATTTAATCTGACAAAGCACAAAGTAATTACACGTTGCTTTACTGACATCTATTCTTGATTTATCTTTTTTTCGGTTCATTATCTACATGTAGACATAAGATGTGTTCAGATATTCTTGGTGTACTATTTTAAAAACTATAAAGTGACTAAAAAAATGAAGGTTTTTTTTTTGTTTATTGCTTGAAACTATTACACACGTCGAATGTATACATATTCGAGGTGCTACACTATAGTTCTGGGACCTGAAGGTGTGAAATAGCTTCACCAAAGAATGATAAATAGATAGACAATGAACTTTTTTTCTTAGCGGATTAGGTTGGTCAGAAGTATGAAATATTAGCGAATTTGAAGAGATTGATCAATTTATTTAATTCATTCTTTAATAAATTTCTAAATTTAAACTTCACCGCGTCTATAGTTCATAATCATGTTTAGTCACATCAACGTAAAAACAAAAAACAAAAAACTCGTCCACGGAAGTCCTAAGGGACGAAGCGTATCACAAGGAAACTTTTTTAGTTTGTCATATTTCTTTAAATATATATTATATATATATATATATATATATATATATATATATATATATATACTGTCATCCACAGACAGACTGTTTCGCAGTATCACAGCTTTTCAGTGTGGCTAGATGTCCGGTTGCCTCTAGACAGGATCAAAACCCGGCTGAATTGGCGTCAGTCGGAGATTCTAGCACTAAGCCGTCGGCGCACGGCAGGGGCGAGGGTGAATTTTGGCGTATTTATTATTATTATTATTATTATTATTTTTTAGATAAACACACAGTAACTGAAAGGATTCGCTTCGCTTGCCGAAGAGTCATATATAATGTTTGGAAATTAGAACATAACTCTAGACACATAAATACATACACGCAACCCATACATCCAGTTAAAAAGTAAAAATAAAATCATCCTTGATAATGGCTAAAAGTATAGTCGAAAGCGCTCAGAATTACAAAACAGTTTTTACAGACTTTGTATCCACAAATGAAAACACTTGTTCGAACACAAGTAAAAATGAATAAAAAGCTTAATCGCAGTATCTTGTCAGTCACCTTTAATGAAACACACACACACAAGCACACGCACACACACACACACACACACACACACACACACACACACACACACACACACATATATATATATATATATATATATATATATATATATATATATATATAGTTCTAAGTATGCTATATTTATGCGTAAAAGTGCTCAATGTCAAGGATAGCGTGTATGTTAATATAAAAGTGGACACCGAGTTTAAAATCAAGCAGCGATGGAAATAGATAACGATTAAAAGTTAATAACACTATAAAACACTCAGAAATAACCACATTCAGATTCACAATTATTCATAGTCATTGCCTCTGGAATAATTTGAAGCCTAACTGTTATCCCTTACGCAATAATCGCAAGGATAATAGGATAGAACGTAAATCTTCCGGCCATGGGTGTTGTGACTTGGATCGACTATTTATATATGCTGCTCAATAGTGTTCTTTCAATTGCTCGACAGTAAATCAATTGCTTGAAATCAATTGCTCGTAAAATTATTTCTCGAACTATCAATTGCTCGAAAGGCAGCTTGATCGAAGTAATTTCGAAGCTCGAAGCACCACATTGTATCAATCTATGACACCACAAACAATGTTGAATATTATTTAAGTGTTGCATATAATATTTCATACTAATAGAGTAAATATTAGCAACAATAGTTATATATATATGTTTAAATCACGAAGAATAACAGTAATAATAAAAATGTACCCTTTATTTTAAACTATGACAAAAAAGCAATTTAGAAAAAAGATACCAGCTATATAAATGCACTCGTGCTTCAATTTTAACTGTTCAATTAACAACAATAAAGTTGTATTATTTTATCTTATAGTAAATATTAGAAACAATGTAGTTTTATTTTTTTAACCACAGGTTTCGAGCAAACTGCCTTTCGAGCAATTGATATTTCGAGAAATTATTTTTCGAGCAATATAATGAGTTCCATCTTGTGAATAAACTCTTTTAAACTACCGTACATCATTAAGGCACAATTTTTATTTCTTATTTCATTTTTTATAGCAGTTTATATTTACAAGAATTCAAATCAATTTTATATAAGACAACATTTTATGAAAATTAAATTCATGAGTTATCGATATTTCCAGACAGCTGTAAAAAACGATGGCAATGAATATATGTCTGTTTTACTTTCGTTCTTATTTTTTAAATGTTTTTTTTTTCTTATCATTCTTATTTTTGTTCTAAAGGAACTGACATTGCAATCCCAGGAAGACTTGACGCTTCGCACCCAAGGAGACAGTTAATTGCGTTCCCGATTAAAATGAGAAGAGTTTACCCGGCAAAACGGCGTATTGAACAACTGAAGAGCTGAGCCAAGGGAGCTCAGCTAATATACAACGCGGATTTAAGAAATCGGAAGAAGTCAGGAGAATTATCAGATTAGAATAAAATCACTGGCCCCATGATGGCTTTCTCTTTTAGATGTAGACTAAAAAAACAACACCAGTTCAGTCAGTAGGTATGAACCGCCATGTTGGAGGTGTTGTGGCAGTTTGAAATTTATGTAAAAATTGTTTATCCCGTAAGCTTTCAGTAAGACAAGTGAAGAAGATCTTTTAGTTTAGTAAATGATTCTGTGAACGTGTGATAGTTTAATGGCAATCTTAAATGAATAATAATAATTTTTTTTGTGAAAAGGAAATCACAGGCTGGCGAAAACTTTTTCGTCTAAACATAATGATTTTATTGTGCTAAATGTAAAAGTGGAAGAAAAACTTTCCAGTTTGGTATTTTGTTTATATTTCAATACAAATATGCATACAATATTGCGTTAATATTTTTCAATGCATCCAATTATCCTCAACAAAATTCTGCTTTTCATTAAGCCATCACATTCATATGAAAGCCAACATATATTATCATAAGATTTTGCTTTTCTTTCAAAGTTTTGCGACATGTATTTCCATATTTCGTATTTCACAAACATTCGTATCTTTTGATTTCGTCTGCTTCCAGTGAATTGTTTTAAAAATTAAACATTTTCCTAAAAATTCCATCATCGCTTTCAAAACCTGCTTTAGTTCTGTTTTCGTTTCTTAAAAGAAACAAATTTCTACAAAGATTAATTTAAATAAATTTTGTTCATATCTCCCTTAATCCAAACGACGCTTTCTCCAAATTCTATTATTTGATTATTGTTATTTCTGTTGTGACATTTTGATTTGAAACTTAGGATAACCAACGAAAATACGTCGTCGGATATTGCGGAGGAACCTATTAACATCGATGTTCAAGCTTAGCTTGAATTTTGGGAGAGTAATGGCCTCAGTGATTAACCGAGTATCCGTCACTCTCCAGTAGATATACACGTAGTCTAAATCATTATGGCACAAGGGCATAGATGTTCAGTGAGTTTCCGGGGAACCAAAATTGTAAACTTGTTTATATAAGAAGATTGTGTAATATATACTAAACTTAGTTTATTTCGGCAAAAGGCAACAGTTTCGGTAAACATCACTACATAAACACATAATTACTATTTGTTACTTTTCTATTTGTCTGTTCTAACGATATATATATATATATATATATATATATATATATATATATATATATATTGTAATATTTTTGTTTAAAAATATGATTCCTTTGCTACATAAGAGTTCTCATGTTTTCAAAAACGAGAGCCGAAACCATCCAAATAATTATTAAAATTAAGTTGAATTGAGGTGTTTAGTCCCGTTTCATTTTCAAGCAAAATTTTAGGAATATATATATTATTAAACAAAAAAATATTACAATATTATTAAACAAAAAAATATTACAAGCTCTACTTCTGTATGGAGCACTGTCTTCTTAAAAATAAAAACAGAAATACTAAGGAACTCCGGATTATGCACCCAATGTGTTCTTTTCTATTTTCTGCATACCTGCGCACTTATATATATATATATATATATATATATATATATATACTGGCCCCAGTATATCAAGGAAAGATATGAACCCATCTTTTCTCCCTAGGGCAAATTTGTTTCTTTAGCCTTAGTTGGCATCTCGTCTAGTAAATGGTTAAGTTTGAATTCGTAATCTGAGGTGGGCAGTTTTGAGACACTTCGCACCCTTTCTTTGTTATCACTTTTTCTGAAAAGCGTGGCTAGTTCTGAACAAACCTCCATCACCAAAATCAAATATTACAGGTAGGTAGCCCGGCTGTTCAGGCCTAAAAATGAATTGAATATTTAAACCCTCCTACGACGTAATCGACAGTAGAGTGCTGGTATATTATCCAACGAAAAGGACAGTCAAGATTTCGTGGAATATTTTTGCACATCAATCCCTGCGAAATTTTAATCCAAATGTATCGAAGAACTGCCTGATAAGTGACAGCAAGATATTGCAAGTAAAAGGTTAATATAATTAAATAAAATGCAATCGGATTTTATTTGTTGAAGAATAGACCAAAAAAATAACA
>CAHIKZ030001491.1:2125000-2152500 GCA_903632075.3 Acanthosepion pharaonis
TTCATATATATATATATATATATATATATATATATATATATATATAGTACAGGTAATAAATCCAAGTGCATCCTAATAATACAAAATATTAAAACTGATCCACAAGAAGAGCTCAATGTATTATAACAGAACCAATAAATAGTATTACACAACAAAATCCCAAAATACTTCATATGGGGGAGTGATCTACTTCATCCGACGAAAAATAGCTCAGTGTTCTTCAACCTCGATGTATAGACTGAATTTGTGTCGGAATTAAAAATTTAACTCTGACAGCCGTCGAAAAATTGAACCAGAATTTATCCATTCTGATGTTTCAATCAGACGAAATGCCTCGAGACGGTGATTGGAAGGTATTAGCCTTAAATGTAAGAGGTTTTATAAAATTAAACCCGGATATTAACCGTATGCCATTAAGTTGGGGTTATACGAAGATTAAGGTTTTAATTTGAAACTAAAATAGGACTGAAAAAGGAATTTTATATAAAAAATACATATATATATATATATGGTTAGGTTCCTACGATTGATATAATTATAAAGGTCATTTACATCATTCCATCTCTCCCTCCATTAAAAATTAAAACTAACTTATTAGGGAACTACCCTTTACTTGTACCACTGAAGTTTAATTCTATGACCATCAAAATAACATCTACATACGACGTGATGGCGTTTACATGGGTTCAGTTCTGGGACCAACATTTAGTAACTAACCTTGAAAATAAAATCTTCCGTCTACCTAAGGTATGTAGATGATATTTTCCTCTTAGTTAAGAATAGAGATGAAATACATGAACTACAAGGAAAATTTCTAAAAAAAACTCCGTTCTTAACTTCATATATGAACTTAACAATAACAATAAAATTCATTTTTTTGATGTATTGATAGACACCAATAATAATACATTTACTAATTCCTCGAATAAAAAAAACAACTTGTATAAACACGTGCTCTCTCAACTATAAAATCGAATGTTCTGACTAATACAAAATAGCTATTATAAAAAAATTTATAAACCATAAAAAATCTATACTGAATTAAAAAAATTAAATTCTCATTAATAATGACTTTTTTCTCATTAGAACATTGATGAACAAATTAGACGAGCCATTAGAAATATTAATATAAAAAGAACATAATACTTTCTCAAATAACCCATGATATATAATGACCGTAATCAAATGCATTCTAACTATAAATAAAGTGAAAAATCCTAAAAAAACATATCATAAGTACTAATATATTCCCCACTGATCCCAGTAAAAAATAAAATTAATTATATACTATACTAGATTTAACACAACTAATCAGTTTAAATATCATTTGGAAGATTGTATGTCTTGACGACAACATTATCAAAACGGACAAGTTCTATCGCACAACATTAAAGAGTGTAGTAGCAATGTTTTGAAATGCATTTGAGTTTACTAACATTTAACACCATGTTATATTTTACCATCTCTGGTTACCATTCTTGCATTTTGAAAGTCTTGTTTACAAAACATAGTAGCTGAAACGGTTAATTTTAAAATAATTATAACAGAGATCATTCATGCGTGTTTACAAAAATCACCTTAATAACGATCACAATTACAATAAGTTTGTCTTCGCAATTCACCTCTGAAGATGATCTCAGAGAAGATCGAAAGTACTTGGGTTAACAAAAAATACGGCGCCTCCCTTGATTAATTTCAACTTAACATCAAGAAGGTTATTAGATAAGTGGAAAGGATTACTATAAAAATAGACACAATATTATTAATATTATTATTTAATGAAACATGCTTGAATGAAGATATGTTGTTTAAATATACATACATATATATATATATATATGTGTGTGTGTGTGTGTGTGTATATATATATATATATATATATATATATATATATATATATATATATATATAATCTATGTGTGTGTGTCTGTGTGTGTATAATTAATTTCATATATATAGAAATGTGAAATAAGAAGGAGGAAAAACGCCGGTTACAGTTTACATTGAAAGAATAAAAGATACAAAACGATATAATATATATATATATATATATATATATATATATATATATATATATATATATATATATCAGAGAGAGCTGAGTTCGAATTCCACTCTAATCCATTACATTCCCTTATATGCTAATACCGTTGGGAAAGGTATTAATCCCTTTCTTCTCCCTCCAGCTATATGGGTAAATAGCAGGACAGACTGGTTCTATAGCATAGAATGGCAACTTGTCTAGGAGAAGGACAACTCTGAATTCAAAACCTGCGGTGGGTGGTTTTGGGGAACTTGTGGGACGTAGTGCACCAGGTCTCTGTATTCGGCCCTTCAAAAAGTGTGGTTGGTTCTGCACAAAGCCTTCACCACTATAATCAAATCGCATGCGATGGTGTCTGGGCTGTCGGTTCCTAAGGACTGAGCTGCTTGACCCTCATACGTCTAATAGGACGGGTGAACCCACCATATATAAATGAGAGACAGATATTTGGTAAGTTCTTTTATGAATCTTGATCGCAGTATTTGTTTTTCATTTAAAAAGGTATTGAGGGAAATATCTGTTGTGTTCCATGTTTTTCCACAAAGTCGGAAGTATGGGGCACCCAGTGAGGATCGAACTTATTACTCAGTCGTAAACTGATCTAGCAAGGCAAGCTTGCTAACAATTCTAACAAGTACAAGTGCCCAAAGTTTTACTTTTCGCAGTAATGCTATGTGTATGCATATACATCATTCCAATCTCTCTCTCTCTCTCTCTCTCTCTATCTATCTATCTATCTATCTATCTATCTATCTATCTATCTATCTATTCCACTCTGTTCCTATCTATCTATCTATCTATCTATCTATCTATCTATCTATCTATCCTTTCATATCCTCTGTTTCTCGTTATTAAATAACTCAAACTACTGACTTTTTTTAATCCCAAAGTAAGCAACGTTGAACGTTTCCTTGATAGCCTTTTGCGTTTAGCAAAGTTGAAGTGGCTTTCTTCACGCGAATGCAATCAACTCACAAATACACATTTCCTATTTATTTTTGTCACACTTATTTGAAAAGACATTTTTGAATTCTCAATTAAGGTCTTTCCAACGAAGAATTTCACTGCTTCCTTTTCCATCCTTTCAAGTAGACTGAGCCGTACAATTTCTTAGGAGATAATTTTCTTCCTATGCTTTTGTTATGTGTATTTCATTCTTGCACTAAAATGTCTTATGCAATTCAGGTTTCTGAGAATCCTTCAAATGGATCATACACTAATACGGATTTGTAAGCTGCTTGTTCAGCATGCGAGATTAAAAAAATATAAAACAGGAATATTTTTCCGAATAAAAAGTAAACGGAAAAAAATTAACAGACTTAGAGGTATATGTCATAGCTGACAATGGATATAATCGGTATTTTTATCAGCTTGTGGTGTTAACGTATTTCTTCCCAGATTCATAGGGAAGGAATGGGTCATTACCCTACCACACTAGCCCAATGCGTGTTGGGAGAGGTGGATGTTTTTCGATTCAAGAACGCCCATGGGCATTTACTTAAATGAATGTAATGAACCCGACTAGAATTCGAACATAGCTCACCGATTTCTTATCTACAGCCCTTAACCCATTATATCGCTCGCACATCCCCGCATACATTACCTGATATTCCCAAGAAGTCAGCCATCTAGATACTGACCAGGCTCGACGTTAGTTGTTAGAAAAGAGAACCGGAGATTCACGTGATATGGGCGTAAGCTATTTAATAGCTATTATCTCAAGATCAATTAATCTGAGGAAATCGGTGTTACAGTTTTTTGGGTATACGACGTATATAACTAATGAGCGAGTCAGAATGACTTATTTCCCTTTATAGTCGACCAATAGAAGGTTGACCAATCAGAAGCCGCACAACACTGTATTCGTCGTGTATAAAGGCGGACATCTTTTTTTCTCCTATCGGAAGGACCAGAGGCAACTTGTCCGGCGAATATGACAGACGGAAGAACTACGCTGTGCTACTTTGCTGCGATATCCACTGCGAACCTGCACTACGATTTCCTACTTTCTCCGAAATATTCACTGCCAACCTCTGGATTCTATACTGGAAGACGACCGTCATGAAAATGTCTAACAATCGGATGACCAATATAATCACTTAACTTTTTTCTTTCGGTCTAGTTTTGCAGTCTATCGATGTCAAGAAGGCGTAGGATGAGAGAGAGAGACACACACACACACAGAGAGAGAGACAGACAGACAGACAGAGACAGAAATAGAGAGAGAGAGAAATAAAGGTAGAGAAAGAAAGAAAGAAAGAAAGAAAGAAAGAGGGAGGGAGAGAGAGAGAGAGAGAGAGAGAGACTACCAGTTCTGGAGTGGAGGTTCATACAACCACTTTGGCCAACAATGCATAAAGAAAAAGAAAATATTCCCCTTAGATGCGATTCTTGAACTACGCTTTCTCTGACATCAACTATATTTTTCACCAGAGGAACAAACCTGGCCATAGGAAACTGGTGGTCCTATTTTAGCTGGTGCGTAGGATGTAATTATCATCAGGTCTTTTGTTCTGCTTTGTCTTTTGATGACGTATCCCACAACCATGTCGGTGACAGCCTTTTTACTTGGTGTGTTCAATGCACGCTGCAATCTTTTACTCTTCCAATAACAAACGAACCATCTCTCTGCATGATTCTTTCATGTATTTTAGACATTCTTTATTACACTCTGTTCGCTATCACTTCTTCAATTATCATTCCCCTTCTCTTCAGGACTGTAACATATTAAATAAAATAGCTCACAGTACAGACACGTCTCTCTCTCTCTCTCTCTCTCTCTCTACATTTCTTTATTTGAAGTGACTTAATCATTTTAATGCCACTGATATTTCCGGTTTACTCGTTTTCCATTGCTCAATCCCAGTCAAATTGTGGATTTACCTACCCGTTTCCCTATCATTCTGATCAACACCCTTCTTCACTTGATCTGTTCCTTACATTCTCTTCTGATTCTTGTCGAATATAGCAACCCTATCTTCTGAGCAAATCGAATAATTCTGTACTATCTACTGATATTCCTTTTGATTCATCTGTTAGACATGAACTTCCTATTGACATTTTCTGTTACCAGCGTGCTGACTGGGATTAATATCGTCACTTTTTCGAGACGCCCCTTGGATTGATATTCTTAACCTCCCTATTACGTGTTGTGCCAGAGAGATTTCATCTTGGGTAGAAGGTAAAAGCTAGCATCGGCCCCTTTGAAGCTTTTTGTATAGACCAGGTGAAACCTCTGTGGTTCACACTGGCCAGTTAAGCCTCTATAGCTCAAAGGAATCAATTTTTCAGGATGTATCTACATAATAGATCTGATCATATCAGACGCCTCTTTGTATCTGGCCTATAACCAGTAATACAGAGAGTGAATTACTTCAGGCCTGCATACTTCATAATATTATATTCTATCGGAAAGACTCTATTTCCTCTTTTCTTCCGATTGGTCCAGCTATACGACCTACAGCCAATTAATCTCTAATTTTTGATCCCTGAACTTCTGTCTAAGACAGACGGTCATTTATTGAGTCTTCAAGACATTATTATGCCAACTGATATTGTGAAGTATAGATTAATTTATTGTACTGCTAAATCCTGACTGCTTTTATAAATTTTTAAAGTATAATTTGAAATAAAATAAGATTAATGGAAATCAATTAAGACCATCAACACTTCTTGTTTTTCAAACCATAAAACAAAAATAATATATATATATATATATATATATATATATATATATATATATATATATATATATATATATTGCCACACAAGTGGCTTTTCTCAATTATTCCGTTATATACGAGGAATCTACGAAAGATAAAAAAAGACGAATAGTTATAAATCGTCAAAAATTAAAACATTTTGAAGGCTGTAACACACAGAACAAACGCGGTTATGCAACATTTTTGTAACAGCTACAACAGGTTTAATATTTGAGTCCATGCGAATGTGACGTCACGACAAAGATGGCTGCTGCCATAAAACACTGGATAAGCATAGAGATGTGTGGTGTAATAAGGTTTTGTATGCCAAGGGCAAAAATCCAACTTTTGGTCCCAAAGCAATTGATTGAAGAACACAATTTCCAGCGCATGGGTATTTGTTTTCAGGTTTTGGAACAGTATAGGGAAGTTGATGGAGACGGGTGATGAGACCTAGGTGCATGACGTTACCCCGGAGACAAAGATTGATTCCATGACCTTAATGCATCCATCATCTCCGACCGTGCAAAATTTACAGTTCAGCCGCCAGTAAATAAATTGATAGCAACTGTGTGTGCCGCTTGTCTATTTCATGCTGCAGAGACGGACATTTAATACAGTCGGATACATGGAAACATGGTGGACAACCTAAGGGAAGCTGCATGTCGTTTGTATAAGAATGTCATTCTGCGACAGGTCAAATCTTCTCACACAGACCCCCCCCAAGGAATAGTTCCAGCGTTATGACAGATGTTTTACTGCATCTACCACAGAGTTCTGATTATACTTATTAACTATTTGGAATCGCCAAACGATATTTATTCTGTAAGCAACACTACACAGATTAAAATGTTTCAGAGATGCAAGGATAGTTTCATTCGAAGATGAAGGAAATTATGCACTCTGTAACTCAATTCTATCAGCCACATATTCGGGTTATTGTTGACTAATCCGATTCATCCAACAAACCTTTCTGGGAAGGAGAGTAGCCAGTTGGTGATGATGCAACACTAGAGTAATTGAACAAATCTCGCTGGCAGCTACGTGTAAAAATAACACAGTAATTCTCATAACATGAGAACAATTATTGGTATACTAGTACAAAACCCTTAACTTTTTGGACATCTATCGTGTATTATTTGGATGTACTGTCCTTTTCTTATCACTGAATAACACTACAACACGCTATTTGACACCAAGGTGACCCTTTTGTGGCATCACTGGAGACGGACACTGCGGTATTGTGGCGTAACTAGAATTCTGATTAAAGACGCACGCTTCAATAATCCTGATGCATCTGACGCGGTGACTGCCAACTCAAAATAATAAATATTTAATAAAATTCTTTTTACACGTGTGAGGTATCAATAAAAGTCTTTGAGTGTCAATATTCTTTTGAGAAAATGACCGACAAAGCTTTATTTTCATAACCGCAGAAGCCATATCTCCAACTAGTGATGATGGCTCCTTTCTTTGAGCATAATATTCTTTTATAGACTTTCCAAATTATATATATATATATATATATATATATATATATATATACACGTTATTTTAATTTAATATATTTTGTTGCTATACGTTATTTATATATACATAAATATTTAAATAAATGACCTTTTTTTTTATAATAAACAGTATTAATGACATTTACCGGCCTGTACGTCCGAGAGATATATTCGAATACTTATAAATTGAATTATAATAAAACCTAGTTTTCTTTGCTGACAATCATTTCAAAAGGCATTATGGAAATATATGTTGATTGGGAAATGGGGAAAATATTGCTATTTTATGTCTAAAGCTGAAATATTCACTAAACTCTTACCATTATGAAAGGATAGGAAAGACTAGCGGGTCAATGTATCTGTCCCCACATACTATTTGGCTTAATATTTGGTTTATGATTTAGGTTAATATATTGTTTGATATTTGGCTTAATATTTGGCTAGATATTTGGTTTAATATTTGGTTAGATATATGGCTTAATATTTAGCTAGATATTTGCTTAATATTTGGTTTAAGATTTAGGTTAATATTTTGCTTGATAATTGGGTTAATATTGGGATTAATATTTGGCTTGATGTTTGGTTAACATTTGGCTTGATTTTTGGCTTAATATTTGGCTTAATATTTGAATTGATATTTGGCTAAATATTTGGTTTAATATTTGGTTTGATATTTGGTTAATATTTGGCTAGATATTTGGCTCAATATTTGGCTAGATATTTGGCTTAATAATTGGCTTAATATTTGGGGTAATATTTGGGGTAATATTTCGCTTAATATTTTAAATACTCAATGCGAATTTATACGGAGCATCAAAAATGTGAGTTGTTTTTGTTTTACAGTTTAGATCTTAAGGAATTGGCCCACTTCGATCAATTTATTGAACCATATCGAACGTGCAAGTGTTGTCAGCGACCTGGGGAGGAAAGGGGACTGTATCGATCGAAATTTTAGTAAATTCAAATGATGAACGCACAAACTAAACGTAAAATAATCTTTAAATAAGTTTAAAAAAGATAAATTTAATTAAGAAAAACAACGTCTGTGCATTTTTTAATGTTTTCTCTCCTTGAAACTTTTCCCGCCATTAATTGTCGTTAAAACACGCCGAAAAAAAATTCTGTTAACTGACGGTCGGTTGAAATTAATTAAAAGCAAAGTCAGGGTGCATTTCCTTAAAGTCGTACGGGAGAAACAAAGTAAATTTTGTGGTTGGATCCTTTTGTGAGAAAAAGAAGGTAAAGAATGATAAATTAAAAATAAATAAATAAAGAAAGAAAGAAACGAAAGAAAGAGAAAAAGAAAGAGAGATAATGAGAAAGTACAGGAGGAAGTATATGTGGAGGAAGAGACAATGAATGAGTATGGAACTAGGGAGAAAGTGAGAACAGGAGAAGTAAGAGTAAGAGAAACGGATAGATAACGAGAGGATATTAAGAAGATAGAAGAAGATGAGATCGAGAGAGAGAAAGAGAAAGAGAAAGAGAGAGAAATGGGAAACGTATAGACAGAGAGAGAGAGAGAGAGAGAGAGAGCGAAAAAGAGAAAGAACGAGCGCAAGACAGGAATAGAAAATGTTGAAAGGGGAAGAATATAAGGATAGAAGAAAGAAAAATATAGAAAAATGTGATTACAGAAAAAAACTGAAAAATCAGGGAAGGAAAAAAAGAAGAAAGTGTGAAGAAAAAAGATTTTTAAAAAAAGGAAGAAGAGGAAGAAGGAAATAGAAAGTGTAGAGAGCGAATCGTATAAAATGGGAAAAGAAAAATCAGCAAAGAAAAGAATAATAAGAAAAATAAAACAAATGCAAAAGAGAAGAAAGAAAAAACATTGGCGAAAAATCAATAGAAAATTGAAAGAGACGACGAAAGCTTGAGGATGAGAAGAAGAAAATGCTAAGAAGCAGCAATAACAGCAGCGGTTGTAGCCAGAGCAGCAGCAGCAGCAGCACAGGGAGAAAAAGAAGCAGAGGAAGAAGAAGAAGAAACTAACAAGAGGAAAGTGGAAAAGAAGAAGACGATAGAAAAAAAGAAAGAAAATAAAGAGGAAAAGACAAAAGAAATGAAATGTCGATGGTGTTTAAAGAATAATAAAAATAACATAAATAATACAAAATGGCAGAAAAGACTAACAAAACCAAAATTGTCCCAATTTGAAAAAAATCGGAAAAACTTTAATAATAAATAAAAATGAAAAAAAAAATCATTGTAATTGTTATTTTAAAATCCTTATTTTTCTTTGTTCGTTGACAAACAAAACGAAAATAGGCGCCAATTTGGTAACAAGATAAAAAAAATTGAAATGAAATAAAAGAAGACGAATTGAATTGTAGGATATTTTGTGATTTTACATTGAAAAAACAAAAAGTTAAAACGAAATACAGTAAAAAAAAAAAAAAAAAACTACAAATTTTTGTAAAGTCAGTAAAGATTGAGTTGCCGCTATAGATTTAAAGAGAAGAGAAATCGTTATTTAAATTATTAAAAAACGGTTTAAAGAAAGAGAGCGGTAAGGGACAATTTTATTATTCAAACTAGGAAACTTGTTGGTTTAAACTTTATTTTTCAGGCGATGCGGTTTTCACCCTTCCTCAAGTGATTTTCAACTAGTAATTCATACGAGTGATTAAATACATTTTTCCCTTTGAGATGGCTGGAGTTTTAGACGACGATTGGATTTTTTTAAAAAATAAAATTCCCTTAGAATAGGGACATTTATAAAATACATAAACACTTCAAAATTTTTGGAATTAAAATTTCGAGACATTCACTATATGCCATAATATTTATTTCTTGAATATTGATAATTCATAGAATTTCTACAATTCAATTAATCTTCAGGTACAAATATAATCTGTCAGATTATATTTGCACCTAAAGATTGCAAGAACTGCATAAAAATCCGAGTCGTGCTATCGACGTTGGATATTATGTGTATTCACTAATATATACTTATAGCTCTGTTACATAACATTGGGCAATGTATTTATAATACCTGAGCAAAGAATATATTTACACGTATGTGCATGTATGTAGATACTTTTATCCTTCCCATATATATATATATATATATATATATATATATATATATATATATATATTTTATAAGTTTTTCATATAGACAAAAACAATTTACTCACTACAAAGATGCAACCTTGTTTCGATGCATTTAGTTGCACCTCGACTGATGAGAACCGAAAATGGTCATGAAAAATTATAATAAATAATTATTGCTCTACTCTGGTATTGAGCCCTCTTTTGAATTAATGCTGTGAACGTTATACTTTTATATATATTTTCGTTGTCATTACATTCATATATATATATATATATATATATATATATATATATATATATATATAGATAGATAGATAGATAGATGGATAGATTACAGCAGAACACATGAGAAAACTCTCATATTTTTTTTATCAATAACGCACAAATACGACAGCCCATTGTAAAAGACAATTACCATTACTAAAAGCATTAAGCATAAAAACAATCCAAAATCAATGACGATTTTTTTTTTATTTCGGAATAGCTATGCTAAATATCTTTACTAATTAACAAAAAAGAAAAAAAACAAAAAAAGATGCTGCAACATGAACTGACGCATGAAGACGCGCCACGTACAAAAGTGACATAATGCAGGAAGACGAGATAGTTGAAAAATTATGAAATTTGTATAGCGAAAAACAAAATCTCTATGATAATTGGTGATGAAACTCGAATACGCTCAAAAGTCATTGGTCAATTTATATTTAAATTTTCACAGGAAACCAGGAAAATGGAGCGAAATATAATAAAATAAGATCAAACCATTATCAAATAACAATCGTTAATCTTCACCAAAACTTTAGCCAATATACATATTTATATATATGAGGAAAGTACAGAATAAGAAATAAAACCAGAGCTACTCGATTTTCACCATCGAATTGAAGGATCGTCAGGCCGGCTTTAATTTGATAGGCTCTTCATCGTATAGAACACTCTTTATTACAATCTTCACTGTCGTCGAATATAACCAACTACCACTATATATATATATATATATATATATATATATATATATATATATATATATATATATATATATATTGTTGAAACTTGACTAATGCATGGAATAATAAATGCAACACAAAAATGTACTTAGAACAAAATGTATTGAAACAAGAAAGTGTACACAATATTTATATATAGTCTTTTGTATATTCCTGGTAAGACCGTTCCTGGAGAATGTGTTGACTGAGTCGCAGTCGGGCAAAGTCTCTGGTTGAATCTCTTGATTCCTCCTCTCTCCCGGTACCAACCATATTTATATGGTCGGTACTCCACTATGCAAATTAGGTGGATCCTACCACAACATATATATATATATATATATATATATATATATATATATATATATATATATATATATATATATATATATATATATATATATTTACTTGTATGGGTATGAGTTTGTGACCCTAGGTTTCACTCTTTTGCGATCATCAGGCAAACTGGTTTATTTTTAAAATTGAATACATTTATGCTCGATTGTGTTTGATTATGTTTGGTGATGGGAGGCGGAATTTTCTTCTGTGTTTGTTTGGTATGACACTCTAAAACACATAGACACACATACATACAGGTGTACACATTTTAGTTCATACAAAATATCCCCTCCCATCAACAAATGCTACCTGTATTTATTTACAGTCTCATGCAAAGTAGATAATATTGTCTGAATGATTGATTTGTTTTTTACGGTTTATCAACCCTACCTTCTGTTATTTAAAGTCGAAATATATTTTGGATTGTGGGAAGTCGCTTACCTTACCTGGTTTTCCCAGTTGTTTCATAGAAGAATACAGCATTTAGTAGACGACGAAAAGAAGGAAGACGTCATGGATTCAAATAAACATGAGATGTAATAATAAGTCTTATTTACAGAATGATTATTCTCGTGTTTCGTTGCCATAGTGATACATGAAAGAAAAGAACTTGTGAAATGTTTCATACGCAATCACTAGTTAAAGTTTCTGAAGGGTTAATGTACTTTTATGAAGTAAATATCTTTTTGTGTGTTCCAAGACGTAAAGTGTGTGGTGGTCGGCGTAGAGATCGATAGAGCTCTTTTTAAAATCACGTCAGATGTGTTTGTATATGTGTGTGTGTGTGTGTCAATTTACTTTTTTTTAATTCCCTTTCCATATGGCTGATCTAACGATGACTCAAACCTCACTTTGAAACCAGAAACGTTTTTCCTCTCTCAGTCTAGTTCCATTTTGAATTTGAATTTGACGTCTGTTCGTTTTGATTGATTGATGGATTCGTTTTTACGGCTTATCAACCCTTTGCAGGTCATTTAAAGCAAGAAAACATTTTTAGATCGTAAGAATGTTTTTTTTTAATAATAATGATTTAGCGATACAATTTTTACTAATTAACCCATAGCTGGGAGAGAAGAAGTGGATTTATACCTTTCCCAATGGTATTTATGCAAAAGTTAATATGAAAACCAACTGAAATTCGAACTAGGCTCTTAGATTAACAATTCCGAGCCATTATCCATTAGACCACCCGCACAATCATGCTTAAAGCAGCTGATATTCCTAAGCAGTCACCCATCTGGGTACTCCCCAAGGTCGATGTTGCTTAACTTTGGTGATCGTACGGGAACCGGTATTTCAACGTGATAAGCCTGTAAGCTCGTCTCTTCGTAGGCTCAAATGAAGTGTGTGGAAATATTGGGGACGATTAACATTCATATCCGTTTCTTCAGGTTTTTTACTTAATGCTAAATATTCAACTATCCCAATGTCAAGGACAGCAATTGTCCATTTTTTAAAAAAAAAAAAAAAAATTTATTTCTACTGTTTTTAACTCCTTTACAGAATACTATGATTTCCAAGACAGGTACGTCAAATAATTTTATTCCAATGAATACACGTAAAATGACATTGCATATTCAGGTGAAATGGCGAAAAATATAACAATATGGCGGCATTTTAACTCCAACTGCTTTGAAATTATATATGTTGACAAAATTATGGTTTTTCTTATTGTCGTATGCCACGTTGTCATCGCAAATTTTGAAATATTTTCGGCAATAAATATACACTACGGGACTAAAATAAATATTTCTTTATATACACAATTAAATTACCCATTTTAATCTTGATTGTTATAGTTACAAACTTTCGGCTTCTATCCTCTGGTAATCAGGTATTTTTTCTGCTTTTCAGTTCGGAATTCCTGAAATTATCCATTAATAATAGCAACCTGCTTAAGAGGAAGACACCTGTGAATTCAAATCAAATTCGTTTGCTAATTAAAACGAGGAGTGAATCTTAAATCGCCCTCTATTGCAGGCAGAGTTAAATGAACTGCAGGGCCGGCAATAGCAAACTTTTGTTCTGGTTCACGTTCCCCATTCTGTCTAGCGTATATTTTAATGTTAATTCAAACTTCAGAAGAGAGAAAAATGGCTCTAGAACGGTGGTTCCGAAACTTCTGTTCTCTGGGTCGCATTTTCGGAATGAAAATTTGCTCATGCCTCAACAAATAAAAAGTACATTTAAAAAAAATCAAAAAAATCTGAGAGAGAGTGTTAAAAGAAGATAACTGTGGATTAGAAGTTAGAACATTATAATTGATAACTATCAGCTCCAATTTGCAAACCCTAGTTACTATATTTTTAATACTTGATATAATGCAAATATATCACAATGATAAAATTGATCAATAATTATTTATAACTCATGCCTGCAATTCCAAGTAATCGATCATAATATTTTAAATTTTGAAATCATATTTATTTTCGAATATTAGTTTTTTTTTTAAAACTGTTTCTAAATCTTCCGCCTTATCTGCTTTCTTCCGCCGCACCCATAAGGCGCGCTGTACCATATGGAAACCACTGCTCTAGATAGTAGAAAACTGTCTTACCTTGGGATACAGGTTATGTAGCCCGATTGAGGTAGATACAATACAGACAGTGAAAAAGATTATGGAGTTCCTAGTTAACTGGCGCGGGGTGGTGGACTCTATGATCTTGACGGATGTCGAATAAAAAAGAAAAATATTACTGCTTAGGTCTAACGCTACCTAATTTCACTGACAAGTCAGTGGCTGGTGCGTTCAACGTTATTAGACTATCCCCTTTCATTTGGTGCTCTTAAATTCTGCGCTGCCAGCAATTTAATCGCAAGTTATAATTCTCCTCTTAGCTTCTTCATAGAAGACGTTCTTAGATAAACCTGAAGACGATTGATGGCGCCACTGTGATGAAAAGTAACGTAATTATTACCATATTCCATTAGCACGACTCGACAAATCCACGGAAGTTTACAAATCCCCAATAAATATTTTCTCTGTATAGAAACTTGAGAGTGCAATTGTTAAAGACTTTTACCCAGTCACCAATCAGATCAACAAACAGCATAAAATTATAAAAGAATCTTTGCTTCGAATGTTTTTCTTTGGTGGGTCTTCAAATATTCTTCTATTTGTCCTCGGGATCCGTTGCTTAGCGACCGCTGCATGATGAGAATTAGTGACTAGCAGAAATTAACAAATGGTGTGTGAGTTCGAATCTTGACCTATCAATTGTAAGCCGATGGACAAAATAATTATCATTCGCAGCGAACCACGGCAGATACAAGTGGCCGATTCAAATTGCAAAGTGTGCGTAGTTTCACACCATTATTGAATGAGACAGTCAGCACCAATTCATTGTGAAGTTTAAAACGAATCCTAAAATTTAGTATGAAGCAAAATAAATAAATATGAAAGAAAGCATATGACGCAGTTTCAGCAAAAATTTACGTGGGTTTTCACCATTGATTTCTCTTCTTTCACGTACACACACATACATACACAAACAGACACACAAATACTCAGCGTCATACACACACAATGCGTATGGGCACCTCGGCGTGGTGTAATGGTTAGCAAGCTTGTCTCGCAAAAACTGTTACGACTGAATAGTGAGTTCGATCCTCATTGGGCGCCCCATAGTTTCGGCCTTGTGCCGCATCTAAGTGATGCTTAGAAAATCAATACACACATAGTGGGTATATACTGTATATATAATTTTGCATTGACATTTATAGGCAAATTTTACTAAGCCTATTTTAATTTTCTTAAGGCCAAAATAGGTGTATACAGCGGATCAGGCAATATATATATATATATATATATATATATATCGAAAATAAACAAATACTAAAATAGTTGATAAAATCGTACGTGTTAAAAAAGTGCTAAATTTTATGTAAGAAAAATCAAACCTGTAGAGTGAAGGATGTTGGAAAAAATAATTTTCTTTTTTTCCCGCTTCCTCATTTTCTCCATTCCTACTCCAACCTTTACTTCCGGTGCCGCATTAAGATATTTAAGTTCGAGTATTGTCTTTAATTAATTCGTTGAGTAAAACACCTGACAAGACCTTGGCGGAAATGGTTATTCCCCAGATGAAGTAATTTTGCATTTATTTTAGTAATTATATTGCTCTGTATTAATAAATACATCAAGCTGTTTTTTTTTGGATCAATTTTAATACTTTATATTACTAGGATCCACTTAGATTATATGCCACCAGACTTTTTACATTTACCATATAATAATCGACTCTCCCGTCGGTTTCGACGTATGAGAATCTGACAGCTCAATTGATTCACTTATGAAATTTTGTGCGATAATGTTAAGTGGCCTTGAAGACTCTCTAGTGATTTACAAAGGAGGTCGCATATGGAGCAAGAGTGAGGATTGTGAGATGAGATCACTGTTATATTGGCTGACCTTTTAGATCTTGCTCTCGCTTCTTGAATGTGATTCAGGCAAGCAGATTGAAAACTGATGAGTCCACTAAAACACGTTGATCTCCATTCTACCCGCTCCAAGGCTAAGCGGTCAAGGGTGTTAGGAGCTATATTGACAGCTGACAAGTTGCTTTTCAGCTTGTCTTTGTATCTTGGTCATGGGCGTGCTACATTCCTGTAGCCCTGATCTAACTGGCTGTACATTAGTATCTTGAGTATCCTGTCATCAGACATTCTCTTTACTGTATATATACTAGACTCTCCCGTCGAATTCGACGTATGAGGGTCGAGCAGATCAGTCCCCAGGAAACCGACAGCCCGACAACAGCACATGAGATTTGATTATAGTGGTGAAGGTTTCGTGCAGGACCATCCACACTTTTTGAAGGGCCGAATACAGAGACCTGGTGCACTACGTGTCACAGGGTCCCTTAATGACCCTCCGCAGGTTTTGAATTCAGAGTTGTCCTTCTCCTAGATCAGTTGCCATCTAACACTATAGAATCCAGTCTGTCCTGCTATTTACCCATAGCTGGAGGGAGAAGAAGAGGATTTACACCTTTCCCAAGGGTATTAGCACGTAAGCGAATGTAATGGATTCGACTGGAATTGAACTCGGCTCTCAATCCAAGCCGGTATCCACTGTGCTTTTTACCATATATATATATATATATATATATATATATATATATATATATATATATATATATATATATTCATTACTAGCTTGGCTTAAAAAAGTGGATTCCCTATGAAAGTTCGATTCCTGTTGTAAGCACATTTTGTTTCTTTTATTGGACTTCTCAATTTAGCCCGTTTGCTTTTAATTCCACAGTATGATGATTATGATGTGGAGCTATCCCGTTTTAATCGAGTTATGATGGTCCAACAACATGTGCAGTCTTTCATGTCTTATGTTTGTGCCTTCGATGGCTTTTAAGAACAGCTTGATACAAGAATAACATTCCAAATAGTGACAAGGAAGGTGACCTCTTGTGAAGGCTATCGTAAGGTTAGGACCATTTTCAATAATGCTCAATGAATCATCTCTCAGACGTTGTTTGGATTATTTCGTCTAAATGCTCCTCCAACTGGGATATCAGAAGTTACGACAGAGGGAGTCTGACAGAATTTAATTTAAAATAAAATTCTCATGCGTCAAGAAGTTTGCTTTTCACATTACAAGAACAGTCATGCAGTTAGATGTGCATAATTTTCTATGCTTTTTCATAAGTCATGTGCTCAACATAACCAGTCCATTAAAGTTGCGGTTGCATCAGAAACGTCTCTATACTTCCGATTTAAGATTTTGGAAATAGATATTTTGTCCTCTCGGGTATAACCCCAGATTATATAATGGTTACGCTTATAGAAGACATGGAACTGGATACTCTTAAAATATATCTGGGGACGCTGGTTATACCCGGTTTATTGTTTTCTTCTAAACGTCTATTGAATAGGATTAACAGCAGACCGTAAAATGGTTATTTAATACTTATTGTATTCTCGTCACAGCTGTTGAGCAGGGTTGTTTATTATTAATTATCTCGGCCATTAAATGATGGATTAGGAGTTTAAAGTTTATATTTCTTCATTTGGTGATGGGACGTAAGTTTAGGATTTGCATTCAACTTGCTTACTTTACGATTTTATTTATTCACTAATTCTTTACTACTATTTATTATAATAAATTTATTTAGTATTCAATATTTGTGGTTGTTGACGTAATATAGTGACTGTCGGTTTCACACCTTAAGTGATCATCAGATCATAGGTATCCCACTATTGTGAACGGCGAGATTTGGAGCAATCGGTTTTTGTCAAGTTCGCCTGGAAAAATTACCTTACACACACACACACACACACACACACACACACACACACACACACACACACATATATATATTGATGCATGTTTCATTAATAATATAGAAACGTTTTGTCTATTTATTTGATGCAAATTCCTTTCATATCGTCTGATAAGCTTAATAACATTATCATTGAAAGATGAAAGAAAATCACCATATTGATACATGTTTTTTTTAATCCTATCTAAGCTTTCGGCTTACATAAACCATCATCAAAGATGACAATTACATTACAATAAATTAAACAATACACAGGCATAGCATTAATAATAGTCTGTTTTGTTTGCATAGAAGATTTCCAAGCAACGACAAACTCGTGCATACGAGCCACTGAAAGCGAAAACCGCACCGCGGCTCATGACATCACACATGATCACGCGAGAGTGAAAACTAAAAGTGTAAAGTTTGGGAAGCCGTTAGTATAAACCAATGGATTCTGTTATCCATTATAGGAATATTGGGTATTTATAAATAATGTTTAAATCTCGCAATAGGGGGATACCTATGATCTGATGATCGCTTAAGGCGTGAAACTGACACTCACTATATTATGTTAACAACCCAAAATAAATAAAACTGGATTTCCTGTGTATATATATATATATATATATATATATATATATATATAGAGAGAGAGAGAGAGAGGAAATCTAGTTGATATATAATCCAAGTGAACCGTATTAATACAATATAATATTAAATATTAAAACTGATTCACAGAGAGAGAGCTCAATGTTCTATTCAAAGATATCATATAAATTATAAACAATAGGAATTAGGATTACTCCATAATATTGATGATCATCATTTCAATGTGTAAATAAAATTAAATTACAAGGATTTTTTAAAATGCATAAGGTTAACCAGAAAAAAATTGATTTTTTGTTGTTAACCTTATGCATTTGAAAATCCTTTTGTAATTTAATTTTAATTTACAAGTTGAAATGATGATCGTCAATATTATGGAGTAATCCTAATTCCTATTGTTTATAATATATATATATATATATATATATATATATATATATATATATATATATATATATATATATATATATATATATATATATATATATATATATGTATGTATGTGTGTGTGTGTGTGTGTGTGTAAAAGGAAGAGGTTATAATAGTTCCACGAGAGAAAAGTGTGTATATTAAAAAAGAAGAGAGAAATCGAAAACGTTTTTGGTTGTAATGTGGATTTTTAAAAGAATTATATTATGCTTTATTTGCCATACTTTTGCTACACAGGTTTCCCGTCTCGCGACCTTCATCAAGCAAAGAGTGAATATTTCCACATATTAAAAGGAATTAATTTTTCTTATTTTTTTCCATGTTAAATATTATCGATATTACACATTCTGTTTTTCCTTGAACTAGCAGTGAAAAAGTTCTGCGTGAAGGGTAATAAAATAGTTAAGATTGGTCCGAGAAAGAGTGAGGAATGATATCTCTATTCATATCTTTTAATGGCCCCTGTGTGTTCTTAGAACTATTTCCATTTTTTCCTGTTTTTGTCACAATGCATATGTATACGTATATTCTCTCTCCATACATACATACTGCCTTATTATAAGGAATTAGTATACACATATATACACATACAAATGTACACATACATATACATACACACACAACACACACATACACACACACACTTCCTATGTTGTGTAGGGTTCCCGTGTGTGCCGTGAGCAGTCTTTTTTTTATCTAATATGTGCATATATATATTAGTACGTGTATGTATACGCGCACTCCCTCTCTATACATACATACTGTCTGTAAGGAATTAGTATACACGCATACACACACACATATACATACATATATACATACACACATTTCCTATGTTGGGTACGGTTTTTGCGCGTGCCTGTGAGTAGTCAATTGTTTTTGCCAATATGCGTATACATATTCGTTCTCCACAGGATGTGAGCGTGTGCGCATGCATGCGAGTGGGTTTGACCCCTGTATTTGGCCATTAGGTGTGCATGTTGTGTATTTTTTGCGTGTGGGGTTATGATCTATTTAGTACTGGTTTAAATTTGATTATGAAGTTTTTTTTTTATTCTTGTATTTGTAGGTAAGATTTAAAATACTAGAAGTATTTATTATAAAAGAATTAATAATATCAATCATGAACAAGGCCACAATGTACTGAGCATATTCAACTAATTTTAGCATGTCTACAGTAGAACATCCACACCATATATTATAACTAAAATCCTTGAAAATGACGATCAAAATAATGATCTTTTAAGTTTTATGTAATGAAACATATATTAAAGATGGAGCGTTGTCCCAATACACACCTGTCTTGTTCTTTTTATCAATTCGCCCCAAACGAGGCATGAAAGCCACTAAGATGTAAGCGGTCATTGAATGTGAGTGAATATCAGATAAATAGAACATTATTAAAGAGAGAGAACAATAAATGAACAGAAATTAAGAAGAGAGATCAAAATTTACTAGAAAGCAAGAAGCCGGGTGAGTAATCCATAAGCGAGAAATGCGAGAGAAGAAACGGTTAGCATAGAACTTACGGTTACATCTCGCCATTTCAAGAGTAAAATTCTGTAAAGTACGGTGCTTGAATTCATAAAGTCTAAGTGTAAAAAAGGAAACCTCATCAGAAGAATTAACATAAACATATTTATAGGAAAGGAGCATCTATCTATCTATATATCTATCTATCTATCTATTTATCTATCTATCATCTATCATAAAATCTATTATATCTAAATCTATCTATGTATCTATTATCTATCTATCATGATCCATCCATCCATCTATCCAATGTCTCTTCATACTATTATCTATCCATCTATATATCCATATTATCTATCATCTATCTATCTATCTAAGTCTTTCCCTTATCTATCTATTTATCTATGTCTTTCCATCTTATCTATCTATGTCTTTCCCCTTATCCATTTATCTATTCTATCCTATTATCTATCCATCTATTCCCCCCCTTTATCTATATCTATCTATCTATCCATATCCATCCATCTATCCATTTCCATCATCCTATCTATCTATCTATCTATCTATCTATCCCTATATCCATCCATCCATCTATCCATCTATCTATCTATCTATCTATATCCATCTATCTATCTCCATTCCCATATCCATCCATCTATTATCTATCCATCTATCCATCTATCCATGTTCCATCCATCTATCTATCTTCCCTATCCATCTATCTATCCTATCTTTATCCATCTATCATCCATATCCATCTATCTATCCCACATTATCTATCTATCCATATCTATCCATCCATCCATCCATCCATCTATCCTCCATCCATCCATCCATATCATATCCATCCATCCTCCATCCATCCATCCATCCATCCATCCATCCATCCATATCCATATCTATCTATGAATCCCCATCCATCCATCCATCCATCCATCCATCTCCATCTATCCATCCATCCATCCATCCATCCATCTTTCCCCCCATCCATCCATCCATCCATCCATCCATCCATCCATCTATCCATCCATCTATCCATCCCCATCCATCCATCCATCCATCCATCTATCCATCCATCCATCCATTCCCTATCTATATCTATCTATCTATCCATCCATCTATTTATCCATCCATCCCTATCTATCATCCATCTATCTATCCATCCATCTATCATCCATCCATGTATCTATCCATCCATCTATCTATCTATCTATCCATCTATCTATGTCTTCCATCCACATCCCATCCATCCATCATCCATCCATATGTTTCTTCTATCCATCCATCCATCTATCCATCCATCCATCCATCCATCTATCTATCTATCCATCCATCCAATGTTTCCCCATCCATCCATCCATCCCATATCCATTATCATATCTATCTATATTTTCCATCCTTTATTATCTATCCATCTATCTATCCATCCTCCATCCTATTATCTATCTATCTATCTTCCCCCATCCATCCATCCATCTATCCATCCATATCTATCTATCTATCTTCCCTATCCATCCATCCATCCATATCATATCCATCCATCCATCCATGTCTTTCCTTTATCTATCTATCTATCTATCCATCCATATCTATCTATCTATCCATCCATTTATCTATCTATCTATCATCCATCTATATCCTCCATCCATCCATCCATATCTATCTCATCTATCTATCCATCCATCTATCTTCATATCTATCTATCTATGTCTTCCATCATCCATATCTATCTATCTATCTATCTATCTATCTATCTATCTATCTATCCATCTATCTATGTCTTTCCCCATCTATCCATGATTATCCATCCATATCTATTTATGTATTATCCTCGAATATCCATCCATCCCTTATCTATCTATCATGTCTTTCATTTTATCTTCATGTCTATCCATCTATCCATCCATCCATCTATTATCTATCTATCTATGTCTTTCCCTTATCTATCTATCTATCTATCTATCTATCTATCTATCTATCTTTATCTATCTATCTATCTATCTATCTATCTATCTATCTATCTATCTGTCTTTCCTTTATCTATCTAATGATCTATGTATTTATTCATTCATCTATTCATCTATCTATCTGATATCTATTCATCTATTCATCTAGAAATCTATCTGAATGAATGTCAGAAAAAGGAATATTCAAACACAGAAACATCGATGTGTATGTGTATGGAAAGGTTGTTCTCTGCCTGTGTGAAATCACTGAATGTATGAACGAAGTGAAGAAAATAGTTGGAATCTGTTTTAAAAAGCGAATGGGCAGAAATTACAGCTGGAATTACAAAAACTATGCAAAGAGTAGTTACATGAGTCACCAGTTAGGAAGATGTATGGAGAGAGAGAAAATAGGAAAGAGATAGAAAAGATTAAAATGAGAGATCTGAAGATAGACATATAGATCTGAACAAAGATAAATAGAAATATATATATATATATATATATATATGGATATATATCATAGAATGGATTAAATGTATATAATAAAATATCTGAACAAAGATCTAAATTTATATATATATAAATGGATAGATATCAAGAATGGTATGTATATAATAAAATATCTATCTAAATTTTTATATCTCACAGTCGATGCGAATCTATCTATCTATCAGAGATTGTTTGCAATTTGAGTGTCAGACCCCAAAATTACATAACAATTGTATATAAATAGGGAAAGAGATACATACGAACAAACAGAAACATAAATTTTATTTCTGCACACACGCACATACACATATATATATATATATATATATATATATATATATATATATATATATATATATATATATATATATATATGATTAAATTTATTGATATACCTTTTTTCTTGTTCGGAATTTCTCACTACCTCATTAAACTATCATGCGATATCTTTTTCACTATGGCGGTAAATATTTCAGCCGAATTCTGGAAAACGAAAAGCTGATAGCAGCCATTTTTTAAAGGCCGGAAATGCTGATTAAAAGTAAAGAAGGCAAGGACGGTATGAAAAAGATATTTGAAATATTTGCTGTCAGATCAAAGAGCAAAGGAAAGAAAATGAAGATGAAAAAGTAATTATATAGGCATATAGTGACACAGATAGAATATATATATATATATATATATATATATATATATATATATATATATATATATATATATATATATATCTATTCTTATCTGTCAATATGTGGTTATATGAATTCATTCACATGGGTATAAGTATGGCTATGTGAATTTAAATATAGGATGTTCAGACTCATAAATATATATATATATATATATATATATATATATAAACAATGCATATATATTTTCTTTTTTCAATAAAATATCCCACTTCACTCATATTGCATGAAAATTGTGGGTGCATATGAAACTGTCAGTAACGGAATGTGCGTGGATGAAGTAAAGTTAATCTTTTTTTACATTGACAACTGTGCCCTTGTAACTTTTATGTTTTTGACACGCATTTTATTATCATCCTTATATATATATATATATATATATATATATATATATATATATATATATATATATATATGTGTGTGTGTAGTGCGGTTAATTTTTTCGATTGATTTATTTAATTAAATTTTCTTTGGCTTGTATCATTTTCGATAAACGCTGCCGTGTCTACCGAGTACTTTTGATATTCATAAGTCGTTATATTATGTAGCAGTTGTGTCGGTAGATATGCTTCGCTTTTCTTTGTCATGTTTTTTTTTTTGTGTGTGTGTGTGTTTTGAAGTGTGTGTGTGTGTGTATGTATGTGTGCGTACGTGTGTGTGCGCGTGTGGGGGAACTTGCGTGTGTATGCGCGTGTTTATATATGTTTTTAATAGACTTGTTTTTCTTTTCCACAACAGTATATATTGTGAAAACTTGAAGAAATTCTATATATACATTATATATAAATAAATCGATAATTGTCCAATGGATTTTATCTCATTGGCCGATATATATATATATATATATATATATATATATATATATATATATCCTTGATAAAATCCAGAGACAGATATGCAATATGATTGGCCCTGATCTGGCATCTCGTTTACAGTCGCTCTCTCACAAACATGGCGTCGCTTTCCGCTGTCTTTTCTACAAATACTTTCACAGTAACTGCTGCGACCAGTTACTTTCGCTGGTTCCCAAAATGCATGAATTTAAGCGTGCTACTAGGTTGGCATCTTAGTCCCACCCTTTCACTGTCGAAACGGTTAAATGTAGCCGTCTCTTCTACTCCAATAGCATCATATCTCACACCTCCCGTCTGTGAAATTCCCTTCCTATTACTTGTTTCCCTGATAGCTATAATCTCCAACTATTCAAATATAATGTCAATCGACTTCTCCAGATGCCTTGATCCATTCTCTGTCCTTCTCTTCATCCTTTCCTCTATCACGCCTCTTTACTCTCGCTCTCACTTTCTGTAACACTTGCATGCTAGTGACATCCCTCCTTGCTTGGGGTGAACTGTTCATATATATATATATATATATATATATATATATGCTTTCGTGTGATGTATTTCCATCACTTTTGTTATTGAATATCCTGACAAACCCAAGCAATCAAACATATTCTTTTACCCACCAACACTATCACTATAACAATTGGAATCAATTTTTCTAAACTCAGCATAAAGTTTTGTCACAACTAGGCCTACAACAATAAAGGGCTTAATAAATGCAAAAAGAAATAAAGAGCTAAAACTTGAAGGAAGAATTTACTCTATTACCTGTATTAATTGCAATAAGAAATACATCTATGAAACCTCATGAAATTTCAATAAAAGGTGATATGAACACAAAAGGAATCTTTTACAAAATAACACATTAAATGCATTAGTTGCTCACTGTAACGAAACTGACCACAACTGTGATACTAAAAAAAAAGATACGCTAATTAAAAAAAAAACAAAAAAACACAATCACTAAGATGAAAATGTTTAAAAAGTGCTTTAATCTGTAAATTATCCACAGTAAATTTTCGTTGGCAGTTTTTCTATTATCACAATGTGATATTTAATAACAAAAGTGATGGAAACAAAGAAAAAAGAATCTAAATGAAATCGACTTGATTATCTCACATAAAAAAAATATTTTATATTTAAAATTCTCCCCAAATGAAGTTCTAATGGACGAAATACGTAACTCGGAAACTTTTCCCACTTTGTCAGACTTTTTTCCCCTACAACTTCTTGATATATAAAAGAATTATATAAAATTTGTCACTTAGGTGATTGATATTACATTTAGCAACTCCATCACCACCCTGTAGTTTTGCAAAAGAACCGCACTGAAATCATTCCGTCCATTGGTCAAGAGGTTTCAGCAAACGTCCCGGTAAACAATGACTTACCACAACTATAAGTTTCATGCATTTTCACGCAATCATCAAGTAGTCGCCAACTGTTTTTTTTTGTGAAAATAGCCATTTTATATCCATACACCCAGTTCAAGATGTTACACCGAGGGTAGCCGATGTGTATATAATTTGCCCACACGAACTGAGGTGGAAATGTACTCATATGACCAAGATGAAAATGGAGAACAATCACCATTAATTAGAAAAAAACAAAAAAAATAAACACCAGAAAAAGAAATCAAAAGCGTAGACACTCAGTCAGCGATAGCATGGGGAACCCCTATGGCCTCAGCAAAGGAACATAACGTTAAAAGCAAAATAGTCGACGGTATTATCACACATTTTTAAGTGTTATTTTAGTGGATACGCGTATTGGAGTAGACACTTAGTGTTTATCTCATCCAATGAAAAAAGAAATTAAATCCATTGATACATACATAAAATAGCTAGACACACGTATTCGAGGATAACCGTCTATTAGGGCGGCTAGATGAGGCACGTTGGCGTTTGTTCAACACCCACAGAGTGACCTGTGGTTTATACTGCAACTATGCTGAACAGACCTTAGTTACAGTTTCTGGGAGAGAACGTGATATCTAGTATGATCAACAATCTGAACAAGGTCATCACACTCAAAACCTCAGTCACGATGACTTGCGACTTCGTGCTAGCATAGCTATTGACGGCCCCCAGTGGTATGTTTTTCAGGTGGTGGCAATTTTCATCTTCCAAGGGCCTTATGACATACTTCACTAGGGTTAGATCAAACAAGATATTTTTCATTCTCATGAATGGGTTTACTTTGCCGTTGTCATCTCCGCTACAAGTAATGTGTGACAGATTGTATTAGATTGTACACCATTGTGCAACATTAATTAAAACAACCGTTTTAATTTTATTTCTTTCACCATACGATCAGTTTTCGACCCACTGGAGTGGCAGGGTGTAATCGATTTCTGTTTTTTCCTCAGATTAGGTCATTTGCAGTGGTGTGCAGTAATATGAATCTATTTTCGGTGTGTATGATGAAATTTGAAATATATTGCGTCATCCGTGATTGCATCAGATTTTTATCACACCCAGATACTGTTGTTTCGACTGTCAGCCATTGTCTGCAACGGACGTTACTCCAAGGAAGCGTATGAAAATTGCAACGCTGCACGAACACACTGGCAAGCCCTACCAGGGAGCATATGGCACGGAAACTCTCCAGATTTAAATCCAATCGAGAATCTGTGGACAATCTGCAAGGAACGACGTCTTGGAATAGATATATGAAGTACTATCATGTGCAGTGGATCATGTTTTATTGGAGAAATACGAAAAAGTGAATAATAACGGAATTATTCTGTATTTTCAGTTAATTTGTCCAAGGTTGTATAATATCAGAGAAACTATTTAATCCCCGACTAGACCAGTTATGGGAGGTGAATACAGACCTTTTTTGAGAATATTAGTGCATAGAGAAGAAAGAATTCGATCTCATGCACTCGATTCTATTTTACGTACATACTATATCTTTATCTGCTCGAATTCCATTATAGATCTTTGCTGAGAGAATATTTGCTGAAAGCTTTCCATGTACGTTTTAGTACGATTACACAATTTTTTTTTTATATGTCTGCCATCTTTGTTTTTTGTTTCTTGATTGTTAGATTATTTTTATAAATAAACATTAAATGAAAAACCTGACCATCGGGAAAGAAA